>OU015496.1:135586819-135676819 GCA_907164885.2 Dolomedes plantarius
AAATTTAAAATTGCATTTCCTATAATGGTTCATTATAAAACTATTTCATCATTGTATGATTTAACTTTTCAATAGAATGTCCTTTTGTGTTTCGACATTCGAGTTCACGTGTGTATTGAACAGATTCTGAGTTTATACCAAGTGTATAAATTACATTTAAATTGCTTCCATACTTAATACAGGGTGTCGTTTAAACATCACCCTATATTAAGTGTCGTATGCAGATATAGCATTAAAGATATCTCATAGAAATGTCACACAGTTCAAGCGTGTATTGAACAGATTCGGAGTTAATATCAATTGTATAAGTTACATTTAAATTGTTTCTATAAAGCGGTAGAAATGCAATGGATTTTAAAATTTAAAACAATTTCATAAGGAAATACAAAATTTAATCAGGAAAAAAATTTCATGTTTTAGAGGACCATTTTAATCCCTATCTCTAAAGATAATTAAAAGTAAAGATTACCAAGGGAAAAATAATTGTAGAACTCAGATCTGCATTTCACTCGAAAAGTAATTAATTTTTGGAGAAGAATTAAAAGAATTATAAATAATTACATTTGAGAACAATGAAACTTAAGAAGGTTTCAGCTAATCTTTTAAATTAAGTGTCAATAGACTTCTGATACAACTAGTAATAAAATAATTTTACAGGCTTTAATCAGAAATTTGTAACAATAATTACTTTGAAAAACATTATATATATTTATGAATAACTTTTTTCTTGCAATGCGGCAGGCATTTTTGTTTTTTGACATTCATCCTTTGCAATATGAGCACCAAATAGTTGAATGTAGATACATTCTTCATCGTTAAATTCTTCAATGTAACGTGTAGTGGTCAGCGTCTCGAGCTTCCACAAATAGGTCTTGGGTTCTAATTCCGGATAACCAAGTACTTGAATGTAGATACATTCCTCATCGTTAAAATCTTCAATATAACGTGCAGTGGCTAGCGTCTCGAGCTTCCACAAACAGGGCTTGGGTTTTAATCCGGATAAGGCTTGGACGTTTCTGTATTTTTCCTCCCTCATAGAGAGCAGTGTGAGATTACCTATGTAATCCTCCTTCAATAAAATAGCCAACAGTTTCGATGTGTAAAGTTTAACCGGAAGATAAATTATATAGGAGAACATTGTATATTTTAGAGTACTATTTTAACCTCTATCATTATTTCACTATACATAATGAAAAGTTAAGATAAGCAGGGAATAAATACTCCAAGTACTCTTCTCCAATTCACTCGAAAAGTTATTAATGTTTTGTAAATAATATAAAAAAAGAATTACTATTAATTGCATATGAGAAGCATGAAAGTGAAGAAGGTTTCAACTAATCTTTTAAATTAAGAATCAATAGACATCTAATATTATAACTAACATAATATTTTTGAAGAATTTAATCAGAAATTAAACCAACAATTCTTAACAATGTACTTTTGTCTTTCAAGATTCGAGTTCAAGTGTGTATTAAACAGATTCTGAGATTATACCAAGTGTATAAATTACATTCAAATTGTTTCCATTCTTAATGCAGGGTGTCGCTTAAACATCACACTGTATTAAGTGCCGTATGCAGATATTGCATTAGAGAGATATCTCATAGAAATGTCAACAGTTCACGGTTGTATTGAACAGATTGGGAGTTTATATCAATTGTTTAAGTTACATTTAAATTGCTTCTATAAAGCGAAAGAAATGCGATGGTTTTCAACGATTAAAAAAATTTTTTTTTTAGAATTACAAAATTTAACCGGGTAAAAAATTGCATGTTTTAGAGTACCACTTTAATCTCTATCTTTAGAGATAATTAAAAGTACAGATTATCAAGGGGAAAATAATTGAAGTACTCAAAACTGCATTTCACTAGAAAAGTAATTAATTTTTGGAGAGGAATTAAAAGAATTAAAATTAATTACATTTGAGAACAATGAAACTTAAGAAGATCTCAGCTAATCTTTTTAACTAAGTGTCAATAGGCTACTAACAAAATAGTACTACTAACAAAATTTTTTTGAAGAATTTTATCAGAAATTGAACCAATAATTACTCTGTAAAACATTATATGTAATTATCAATATTTTTTTTCCAAAGTGGCAGGCTTTTTTGTGTTTCGACATTCACCGTTTCTACACCAGGATAATGTTAGTTGCTTGCAATATTAGCACCAAATAGCTGAATTTTTCCTCACACACATTCCTCATCGTTAAATTCTTCAAGTAGCATGTAGTGATTAGCGTCGCGAACTTCCACAAACTGGGCTTGGATTCTAATTCCAGATAAGGCTTGGATATTTCTGCATTTTACCCTCACAAAGAGCAACATTACCTAGCCTATGTGGTCTTCCTTTAATAAAGTAGCCAAAAATCTTGATGTATAAAATTTTACCTGAAAAAAAATTATATAGAAGAACATTGTATAATTTATAGTACAGTAAAATCTCGTTTACCCGGACTAACTGGGACCATAGGCAATCTGGAAAATTGAAATTCCAGAAAATCCGGGTAATAAGCAAAACAAAATACTTAAGTAAGCAGACTTAGCGTTTATTGCTATTAAAAACACATTGTTTTGTAACAAAAGTACATAGTAATGTTTACAAGACATTAAAAAATATAAAAATAACTTTTCTTAGTCAATACACGTCAATGCCCTGTGACACTCTAGTAAAGCTTTCTTAAACTCAACAAAAAGCATTTTATTACCATAATTTATTGTACAATCTATGCAGGAAATGCACATTGAATCAAACCGAAAAGAGGAAATTTCGCGTACTTATAGTTACGTTCTTGCTATCATTGTTAAAAATTATTACCTAATGTGAACATTAAATAAAAAAAGCCTACAAATCTGATCAGGATTATCCGGAGATCTGGATAAACGAGAGCCGGATAAACGAGATTTTACTGTACTGTTTTAATCCCTATCTTTGAGGTAATGAAAAGTTAAGATTACCAGGTAATAAATAATTCAAGTGCTCGTCTCCTATTCACTCGAAAAGTAATTAATTTTGATAAAGAATTAAAAAAAGATAATATTAATTAATTACATATGAGAAGCATGAAGCTTAAAAAGGTTTCGGCTTATCATTTAAATTAATAGTCCATATATTTTTAATAGCAAAATTAACAAAATATTTTGGAAGAATTCAATCAGAAATTGAACCAATCATTACTTTGTAACACATTGTATACATTTCTCAATATTTTATATATTTATTTTTTCCCCGGCGGTCATTTTTGTCTTTCAGCATCCCTGGATATACAGGGTTGGCACAAATGAATGACCGGATTTTAAAAAATTATATTTTCAAAATTATTGCACATATTACAATAAGTAATAGACGAAATTAAAGAAAAATCTGCGAAGTATTTTTTTCAGTTATAAATGTTCGATGTGTGACTCTTTTGTTAGACGACAAACATCTAGCCTGTAATCAAGTTCGTTCCACACATTTTGTAGTATCACACTGTCAATGGTTCATAATGCTGCACAAATGAGTTCTTTAAGTTCTTACTTATACGAGGAGCTTATAGAGTTTCTATGCTCACTTCTACCCAGACTTGGGTGTATATAATTTGAAGTGGCACTCTATTTGAATTTGAAGCAAACACAGTTTATACATGAAACAATGTTTATTGAATTCGTTGCACATATAATTGGCTTTTACAGCAATAAGCATGCGTACTACTTGTACGGAATGTATAAACACAGCTTTCAAGAACAATATATTTTTATACTCACGAACAGTAAGTCAAACCAGCAGTACTGACATGTAAACTTCTGGCCCGCTAAGCACTAGCGCAGGATAACACCTTTTCAACCTTAACAACCTCCCCTTTCTTCTTAATGACGCTGCGTGGTATTTATACTAAGAGCGTATGCCGAAATTAGCATATCTGAAGCAGCTTCTTTAATTCATTAATTCAAAAGTTCGATTCTTGTGAATCGAATCTTGTGTATACCTTACACTGGCCTCCCTCGAAAAAAAAATTAGGTAACTGAGGTCTGAACGGCTTCAGTTAACTAATTGAAAACGCGTGCTGGTCTGACTTTTTACATAATGGGTGGCAAAGCCAAAAAAAACCTTCCACACGTTGTGTGGAGGAAAAACGCCACTACCATTTTACAAAACTAACCCCGAAGGGTCCAGGTGACACCATCAAACAGTGGATTTGCAGAGTTGCGGATACTGGGATGGCCAACTGCGCCCTAGAATATCTATTTTAATTAAAAGTGACAGCACAATTGCACAGCATGACATTTCTTGACTGTATCTGCTCTCCCCCAATTTATAATGTACATGTGTTATTTTTTTGTGAAGTTAGTACATTAGTGGTTAATTGGTATATTGTGCAGTATGTATTTTTTTCCTAGTCACTACATGTCCCTGTTCGGGCGCCAGTATAGAGTTTCTATGCTCACTTCTACCCAGACTTGGGTGTATATAATTTGAAGTGGCACTCTATTTGAATTTGAAGCAAACACAGTTTATACATGAAACAATGTTTATTGAATTCGCTGCACATATAATTGGCTTTTACAACAATAAGCATGCGTACTACTTGTACGGAATGTATAAACACAGCTTTCAAGAACAATATATTTTTATACTCACGAACAGTAAGTCAAACCAGCAGTACTGACATGTAAACTTCTGGCCCGCTAAGCACTAGCGCAGGATAACACCTTTTCAACCTTAACAACCTCCCCTTTCTTCTTAATGACGCTGCGTGGTATTTATACTAAGAGCGTATGCCGAAATTAGCATATCTGAAGCAGCTTCTTTAATTCATTAATTCAAAAGTTCGATTCTTGTGAATCGAATCTTGTGTATACCTTACAAGCTTCCATATTGATTGATGGGGCGTTCGGGTAACAGTGATTAGCCCTTAATTACATGGCCACCAAGATCCCCGAACCTTACGCCATGTTATTTCTTTTATGGGGTTACATCAAAGACACTGTTTATGCACGACAGATGCCAAAAACACTGCAAGAACTTAAAGAATGCATTTGTGCAGCAATAGGAACCATTGAGAGTGTGATACTACAAAATGTGTGGAGCGAACTTGATTACAGATTAGATGTTTGTCGTGTAACAAAAGAGTCACACATCGAACTTTGTGACTGAAAAAGACTGTAACTGTATTTGTAACTGAAAATGACTTGGTATATCTTTCTTTAATTTCGTGTATCACTTATTGTAATATGTGTAATAGTTTCGAAAATATAAATTTTTCAAATCCGGTCATTCATTTGTGCCAACCCTGTACATTGTTGCCGAATACACATTGTTGCCTAGATACACATTGTTGCGAAATATACATTGTTGCCTAGATATACATTGTTGCCGAATATGCATTATTGCCTAGATAATTTGAGCAAATACCTTAATACTTTTGCAAAAAAAAATCTCATACTGAATTTACATATGCTTTTTTACGCTAAGAAATGAGAACGTACAAAAAAATAGACTCACATTATCCTGATTATCCATTGTAACCTAATTAAAATAATTTGAGTTCAAATAATCAATAGGATTCAAATGAACGCGCCTCTCCCATTTTTGGATAAAACTTTCTTTTCTGACGTTTCGAAGAAAAGAAGAATAGGAGGAAACCTGCAAACGTCAGGGCTCTAAATCATCTGCAGCAGGAGAAATGTCCTGGAGAGCGCATAAAAATTATAAATGTACTATTCACAGGATTAGTCATGGAATAATGATGACATTTCACGGAATATTTATAACATCCACTCATCGCTAATGATGAAAGGGGATCAACATTTAACTTTTAAAAGGAAGATACGCTCCAAAGTTTTAGTTAGAAATGGCTAACCGAATGAATAATTCATAAGTAAATACCCAAAGAAGGAATTTTCGAGAGCGAAATAACGAAGTTCATTACGCCATCTATGGTCACAAAAAGTTAATGTGGCCCAAGGCGTGTATATGAAATAGGGTTGATCCTAGAGTTAATTTTGAAAAGAAACTAAAAAACGTGTCCTTTTATTATTCTTGAAGAAATCATTAACCTTTAAAGACCACCAATTTAAGAAATTGTCATAAGATTTATGTTTTACTTAAAAACGCTGGTATTTCATCAAAGTGCCATTTTCAGACTTATTACGTAATATGTAATGGTTATATGAATACACATAATTATGAAATGGTTATATGAGCACACATAATTGTGAAATGGTTATATGAACACACATAATTATGAAATGGTCATATGACCACACATAATTTTAATCGAACTTAAATATTTAACTGAATAAGTACGTTTGCTTCGAATATCGCTGTCGTTTATAAGTTTTATAATTTCATTTACTTCAGTAACCCCCCCCCCCCCCGTGGTTTAGTGGACCTTCTGAGGACAGACAAAATGACAAAATTTATCCTTAGCAGACTTGGAAATATTGCTTGAGTGGTTTCGCATGGCTGCCGTCATTTTGACGGTTTTGGTCGTACTATTGAGCGCTATGTCTGTATTTATGTCCTCAGGCTTCTGAAAATTTATGACTTTTTCTAATTTTACGCGAAATAGGCACACACATTTACAAAATTATATTCGATAGTAGAGAGGGGGAGAAAATGTGTTGTAGACCTACTAAGACTGAAAGCCGATAATTTAACGGCAATTTAGAAAAAAGGCAGAAATTTTTAAAATAATACCGAAAAAGTGTTAGTTACTTTTCGTCCCTTCCCCCTTTTGCAAATAACAGAAATATTGGCTCTTCGGAAATATTGGTGTTGAAAAATAAGGACTGCACAAACCATGCATATATTTTTATGGATATACCATGCCAGGTTGTCAGTTCGGCATACCTGCATAAAAATATATCTAAATATATACTAATTTATAATATATTGGTATGAAATAGTTCAAAATTTAATGTATTCAACCATTTAAAAAAACAGTAAATATTTTAAATTCTTATTTTATTTTTAACCGTCAAAATGACGTCGTTCAGTCTTTTTAGTAAGAAAAAAAATTCCCGTCTCTCTAGTGTTAAAGAACGAGCCAGAGTATTCGGTAGAGCCTTTTCGTCAATTTAAGTTCCTATAAGGACACGAGAAATGTTTTTTAGCTTTCGATGAAACCACTAGATTTTAAGGCGTTTAATGTTATCTTGAGAAACTTTTGAACGAAGACAGTTGTCATTTGACTACGAAAATCGTTAGTTTCTTGAAATGAGGACATAGGGGGACCAATACTACCCCTGTTGCCACCTAAATTTTGACCGAGCACCCCCTGGGAAGACATCTTAGGGGCTCGTACCTTCTCCCATCCTCTCTGACTTCAAAGAGGGACGTTCCGGTCTACAGATTTAACTATCCCATATCCGCCTTGGACACATAGCCATTTAATGACGTTCATCGGGATTCGAACCGAGCACCCCCAGTTCCAAGTCCAACGCGCTACCACTAGCGTACGTTGGTCACATGTTGATAATTATAAAAAATACTGTCTATATCCCTATCTGAGGACTTCTACAAGGCTGTAATTCAATATATGTTGTTACATAGACGTTCCTGCAAAGCATATGCTTACGAAAATGAGAAGCGTCCATTCATCATATTTTGTTGTATTACAATTCCAACCTCTAAATTTTTCAATAAAATAAGCAAAGTTATTCTGAGATGATTATAAAAGCTTTTAAAATATTTTAAGGAGCTTAAAAGGGCTTTATTCCCCACGTGGGACGAAAATATTCTGCAAGTATATTAACCAACTATCGAAATGTGTTGAACCCCATAAAAAGGTACCTTGCGTCGAAAACGTGGATTTCTTTGAAAAGTGGAAAAACGTTTTTAAAGGCTAAATTACCGATTTTCAGATGTGCAAGTCAGCAGATTCTAGTAACACGAGGCAACATATATACGAAATATTAACCTTCTACGATATGTAGTTTGTTGTCTAGAGGTGATTCTCCCCAGAGAGTCAGATGATAACTGTGTGACAGTGTGTTAACATTTACCGCAGCAGTGTGTTTAACATTGCGCAGGTATACGAATTTCTAACCGATCAAGAAGTTTTTTTTTTCTTTTTTTTTTACTGTCCGCTCCACATGATGCATTCAAACACTGGAAATGGAGCACTGAAAGTCCAGTTTAAATGTTGCAATGCCGTAGTAGTTCATGTTCGAATTTTTTCTACCTAAACTTCAAAAATAATGTTTCTAGATAATATGATGTTTCAATCTCTATTTTCAGAACGCTATATATCCCACATTTTTCAACTGCTCGAACTGTCTCTTTAATTAAATACTCCCCAAACTCTGTTGAATAAGTTACCCTCAAAAGTTAAAAAATCGATTTTTTTCTGGTTTAAGGTACCTTCACCTTGGCTCTATCACGAGTAGTCTATTATTTTTAATTGTGTGACAAGAAGAGCAACTATTTTTCTCAGGATCCTTCATCTAATTTTCACCCAGTTTAAGATCTATCCATGAGTTAATTGTCCCATAAATTAAGTAAAGAGTTACGGTAAACTGATGCTCATATAGTGCAAACAATTTTCTGTGGATACTTTATCTAATAATCACCCAGTAGAATGTCGATCCATAAGACTATTCTAATAAGTTAATAAAAGAGTCTCTGTGAATTCCTGCAAGAAAAGAAACACCCTTGAGATGTGATGAGGCTAAAGGAAAGCGCGCATATCTTAAATAAATATTTTATAGGACATCAATTTGAAAAGTCTGTCTAAGTCAAGAAAACCAGTTTCCGGATTATTTCAGACGAATCAATGTTTTCCTTTTCCTTATCGTATTAAATGCATTTGTTGTAAGCAAAGATTTCCTGTAAATTGATGATCTCAAAGAAACAACCTTATGACGTGAAAAGGCTGAAGGAAAGCGCCCCCTATCTTAACAAAAAATTTTATAGAATCGCCATTTGAAAAGTCTGTCTATGTCACGAGATCAAGTTTCTGACTTTTCCCTACTTCAGACGAATCAATGTTTTCATTTATCTTATTGCATTGTACAGAGGCTGTTCACACATTTTTTAGACGATGTATATTGTATTCACAAAACTAAATTGCATAAAATTCTTGTGTTTTAAATGTTCTATTTGACATCCCTTATTCTGAACTATCTTTCGACACCGCAATTTCCAGGATAATAATGCCTTTTGAAGTGTCAGAAGAGGTATTCTATCCCATTCCTCCTGAACAGCTTTACAGAGTCCTGTAAGGATTTTGGGACGACGTTTGGATAATGCAGATTTTAAAAGTCCGAAAGCACAAAAATCTATAGGTGATACATCGGGAGATTTAGTAGGGATATCAGTGAAGGGTATGTCATTGATACCAGTTTTTTGTTCCATTTCTTTTAGGAAATTTACAGTGGATTTTGATGTGTGACTGCTAGCTTTGTCCTGATGGAGTCTCACATATTGATGGCACTGTGGGTAAAGCGATGGTATTTCATTCAGAAACATTGGCGATAAAATATGTTCCTGGTAGTATTTGGAGTTAATCTTGACATTTTTTTTCACTCTCTTTATTTTTAACTTGCAATTATAAGAAAAACCAGCAACAATGATGAATCCCTTAGACAAACTTTCTTTCGATTCTTTGAACCATGTACTTAAATTTTTTTCTCCCCTTTTATGATAATAAATGGCTCTTTTTTTGTTGCAATCATTTAAATACACCCATGATTCATCTATTGTGACAATTGTTTTCCATTTTTCTTTGGATAAGTGTTTCTCATATAGAATTCTGCAGCGTGTTCTGCGTTCAGCGATATGATTTGGAAGAAGACGATGCACATTGCGTTTTTTCGCTTTCTTAAGATTTAAATCAACGTTTATCATTTTGTTTACAGTGGATACCGAGTATTTTAATGATTTTGCAACTGTCCTTTGACTAGGGGGATTTTCTTTTAACATTAACCAACGTACCTTTGCAATAGTCGAAGATGTCCGTTTTTTTCTTGGATACTTGTTTGGAATTTTTGTCCCACTTGAGGCTCCAATTTGACGTTTTTTTCCTTTCTTGTTGACGATATTACCTATCGACGCTTTAGATATCACAAAACCATGACTCTCACATCGTTTTTGGATAACGGAGTATGCATATTTCTCTTCGGAAAGAGCATAAATGTAGCCTTCGAACCACTGCTTTGTTAAAAACGCCATTTTGAATAAAAACCAAACTTTCAAGCCGCAGACGATAATTTTGACTTTTAAAAACATAGTACAATTGCAATTATTTCTTTTCCAGCTAACGATTTTTTTATTACCGCTTACGAAAATTGTCTAAAAAATGTGCGAACTGCCTCTGTATTACAGCTTTAGTTCATGAAAAATGTTGGAGCCCACTAAAACTTCTGAATTTTTGTTTCTGCTCAAAAACTTTACCATAAGATTATCGGGGAAGTTTTGATGATATTAAATAGTTTTAATTTCATTTATTTACGCAAAAGTATTGGGATTCGTTGTTTTTGTTCTTCATTTAAATCACAGACAAATTTTATCTCATATTTCCAATCTAAATAATACTAGCGTTTCTAATTTAGTTCATTCCCTTAGGTCACTTCTGAAGAACAAACAGCTTCCTTCTTAGTTGCTAATTTTAGTAAGAATGCTTAAGAGGGAATACATAATTTGAAATGGAGTTCGAAGAATGCTTTTCCAGTAATTAAAAGTCAATGGTAATTTTCTGATACTAATTGAACCGAAACATAGAGGATACAAAACAATGGCAATAGTAATTGCATCACATTCTAATTTCTGACTTATTTCATTAATTTTTTAATCCAGACTACCTATGATTAATAAGAGTATTTAATTAGGATAAAACTACAGTTTCTGATTCGGAAAGTTTTCGGAAAAGTTTGAGAAAGTGTTGCCGACAGTAAATGCATCAGTGTAAACGTAAAATCGATATTATGGACTAGAAAAGTACCATGAAGTGTATAATGTTGTGTCTTCTTCTGAACCAATAGTTAACTTTTTTCTTTAGCCTTTTTTTCAGAATATAACTGATAAAGGAGTAGGAGTTATATTTTTTACTTCCATTCTGTTCTAGTCCAGCCATTGTAAATTTTTGCAGCTTGTGAGGGTTAAGAGAAACACCAGAATTTTCAATTGCTGTAGTAGCCGAAATTTCTTGGTCTGGCAAATAATAGGATACATCTGCTCCTTTTAGAAAATCCATACAGATATTCCCCGACTTACGACCGCGATAGGGACCAAGACATTGGTCGTAAGTTCAGTTGGTCGTCAGTCACGTTTCAAACTTTTTTTTTGTGTGTATGCACATACATATATTTTTTACTTTCATACGTAATTTAAAATACATTGTATTTAGAAGACATAAATTTTTCTTCGTCATAATTACTTATTATGTTAGTACAATCCAGTGTTTCAGAATTTGCGACAGAAGATATGTTGAAAGTTTTTTTAACAAAGTTATCCAAGGTAGTTTGAACAGTTTGCGTCTTCTTTTCCTTGTATACTGTCTGGTAGCAAGCCAGGTTTTCCTGAATAGGACAATTTACACCTGTGAATCTTTCTTCATTTTGATCCTTTGCTTCTTATTGGTGTAGTCTTTTATTAATATAATGAAAAGCTGAAGCCATTTCTGAAGCCAATGAAGGTTTATTTGATTTATCGTGTGGATATCGAAACTATTGCATCATACATTTTTTTTATTACGTCATACATTTTTGCAGTAATGCAGAATATTGCAATATATTTTTTAATAATTATGTAATACATATAGGTATATGTTGTACATTCGAGAAACAGTATTTTTAAGAAAAAAATTTTAATTTAAAAATTTTAGTCGTAAGCGTGAGAGGTCGTAAGTCGAGGAATACCTGTAATCTAAGACATTGGTTCTCCACCCTGTGTCCGCGGGCGCTAGTGCGCCCTCCAAGGTGTTGGAATGCGCCCTACTTTATTTTAAAATTTCTTTCGTCTGATGTCTGATTTCTTTTTATGATTCGTCTGATGAGAACTTTTGGAATATCCTTGACCGTGAAAAAATTTCCTAATCTTAAAAATGCTTCCTATAAAATAAAATCCTACTTTGACCTGTTGCGACATATCTGTGAGAAGCCTTATTTTCGGCAATGAATATTATAAAATCAAAACGCAGATCTCAATTTACTGTTGAAATCTGGACGATTGCTTGAGAACGGAAACATCCTCTTATATTCCCAATTACGAAAAATTAGCTAATTCAGTACAGAGTAAATAATCTCATTAAATATAAAAGAAAGTATTTATAAGTAATAAAGCCATTTATACTACTTATTTTCTTATTTCCATGTACCTACTTATAAAATAAAATAATCAAAATTTTATTTATGTTTCTTCTTTCCTTTATTATTTTTCAAAGCATAATCATTATAATAATATTAGAAGGTTGGAAACGTACTGTTGAATAAAAAATACTTATTTATCTTTCTTCTTTCCTTTATTATTTTTCAAAACAATCATTATAATAATATTAGAAGGCTGGTAACGTACTGTTGAATAAAAAATATTTATTTGCGTTTCTTCTTTTCTTTTTATTATTTTTCAAAACATAATCATTATAATAATATTAGAAGGTTGGTAACGTACTGTTCAATTAAAAAAATATATTGATGTTTCTTCTTTCCTTTATTATTTTTCAAAGCATAATCATTATAATAATATTGCAAGGTTGGTAATGTACTGTGGAATAAAAAATATTTATTTATGCTTCTTCTTTCCTTTAATATTTTACAAAACATAATCATTATAATATTATTAGAAGGTTGCTAACGTACTGTTGAATAAAAATATTTATTTATTTTTCTTCTTTCCTTTATTATTTTCAAAACATAATCATTATGATAATATTAGAAGGTTAGTAACGTACTGTTGAATAAAAATGTTTATTTATGTTTCTTCTTTCCTTTATTATTTTTCAAAACATAATTATTATAATAATATTAGAAGGTTGATAATGTATTGTTGAACAAAAAATATTTCTATGATGTAAATAATGATCATCGGTGATACAAAACCCATTGGTTGTGCCCGCCATGCTCTCTGAAGATTTCGATGGGCTCTCAACCACGGGAAGGTCGAGAACCACTAATCTAAGACTTAATATTGTATGATCTAGGTTTCATTTCCTCTTTACTGTTCTTCAAACTTTCTTTATGGGTTTCATTCTCCATTCTTTTTGTTTGACGTAATTCTGACGTTACTAACACTTAATTTGAACAAAAGCAAGCAACCAAATAAGAACTGTTATTGGCTAGTTGAATTATAAAAGGAAGGAAACAAATTACACTCTTAGACAAAGAAAAAAACGACGCTCCAAGAAGGGGTAGTGCAAATTGGACACAAATCGATATTGCATATTGGTTTCAACGGAAAATGCAGACTTTTAAAGTTTGGCGGCCAATGAATGAACATGTGACGCTGCAGCGCATCTTAACTGCGAAACTGGCAAGATATTAAAGAGTAGAAATTTCGATTCCGGGTCATAAATTCTTTGCGAATTTCATTCGCGAACAATATGCGCAGATGTCATCATTTGAGAGAGAACGTGTAGTTGTGCTTAAAGAAGCCGGTTGGTCTAATCGGCGAATCGCTAGACATTTGGATAGGAGCGATGCCACTTTTAGACAATGTTGGCAGGAATGGGTGAACCATGGCCGAACACAGCGTCAAGAAGGAATAGGTCGGCCTAGAGAAACGACAGAACGTGAGAACCGAGCAATCATCAGAGCGGCACTCACAGCCCCATACTCATCATTATCATCGATTGTACGTGCAACTGGTTCTTCAGTAACCGCAAAGACCATTTATAGGCGGCTCAGAGAAAGGAGGCTGAGGGTATGACACCATTCCACCGACTATCATTCACCTCTGTACACCGATGACCAACGAATACGTGTCTGGAGACACCCCGTACAGCGGTGGGATACCAAACTGACTGTCTTCAGCCATACGGACAAACAACCAGGAGTGATGGTCTGGGGTGCCATTTTATTTCATAACAGGTACCCTTTGGTTGTCATCCGTGGCACCCTTACAGCTCAGCGGTACGTCGGCGATATTCTACACCCCGTTGTGTTGCCCTTCATATCACGCCATCTTGGGCTTACATTTCAGCAAGATAATGCCCACCCGCACACGGCGAGGGTTTTTACTGCTTGTCTTCGGGCTTTCCCAACGCTACCTTGGCCAGCAAGTTCTCCGGATCAATCCCCCATTGAGCGCGTTTGGAGCATTATGGGCAGGGCCCTCCAACCAACTCGGGATTTTGACGATCTAACGCACCAATTGGACAGAATTTGACACGATATCCCACGGGAGAACATCCGCCACCTCTATCAATCATTGTTAATCCGAATAACTGCTTGCAGAAGGATAGAGGTGGCTAGAGGTGGACCAACGCGTTATGACTTTTTCACTTTGTGAAGCTCTTTCTCTTGAATAAATCATCCAATTTTTCTCAAATTGTAATATTTTTTTTTTGTACATGTACATCACATCTACCGATTTTCGCCCTATTCGGATAAATCCTCTTTGGTGCGTCGTTTTTTTTTCGTCTAAGAGTATAATTCATTCGCTGCTATTTCCTCGACTGCGAACCTCACTTCTGTAGTATTACATTCTTAGCTTTTGAGTTCTTTGAATTTTCATGTTAATTTGGCGAACACAGATTGAACAATTCAGCAGAGATAATGGATAATCAGGATAGTGAGTTCCTTTAATTTTTGATTGTTTACTCAATAGTGGCAAGGGCTAATAAGGGTAAGGCACCGTAGGAATGTATTTGAAGGTTGTAAATTTAATAATATAGCCTTATTAATGTAAATGACAGGAACCGTATGAGCTGCAAAAGTGAATGTAATTTGTTTTATATGAGAAATGTTTTAATATCAATTCGTGCCGGTTATTCCTAAGCAAAGCCAAATATTTAACCCTGACGTTAGGTTTTAAAAGTCTGCATGCCATGTGTCGCCTACAGATTTAAAGTATTAAATAGACAATGAAAAAAATGTACGAGATTGGAGCCTTCAAATAAAAAATACCGTACAATATTCCCTTTCAAAATCTTTATCCCTCTTTTGTTCCTTAGTCCCGAAAATATTTCAGGATTACCTAGTAAGTCAAACCTCGCTACATGTTCACCATTTCACCACCATGACAAAGATAAATCTTAACTGATAATATAAATCGTTTTAATGGAATGATAAATTAGTAAACCACTAAATAATCATTCTCTACCCATTTCCTTCCTTTGTCTTTAAAGTCATATTTAACATGCATGGATTAAAAAAACGTGTACATTTTTAGTTTCTGAAAGTCCAGCTAAAAATTCCCCATTTCAAACATTTTACTCGGGAATGTTAAATGAAAAAAAGGCATTTAAAATATAAAAAAAGCTTTTAAATGGGCCTAATTTCGTATTTGATTTTTCATGAGAAATGGATCTTAATGACCTATTTAACGTATCGTTGCTAATTCGAGCATGAAGTTAAAACTTTTGATATTGTATAACTGTGCGCAGCAAAAATTGTTCTTGTTCTGGGCAAATAGCAGATGTTGCTTAACTTTTTGGTTTTGAAAGGGAACTTAAAATATTTTATTTTAACTTAATGATATATATCAGTAAGATGAATATATTCAGCTTACTCAAACTCTTCATGACTATGGTGAACCTTATATACATTTGAGGTAAACTCATTCAAATTTAGCTTTGACGAGAGGCATATGTAGAACTCTAAAATTACAGCATGAGAGCTCCCTTCAATCTATCGATACAATTTTCTTTTCTTTTTTACACGTTCTTGAGAACATTCATAACTCGGAGAACATTTAATTTCATCGAAAAGAAGTTGCTGAGTTTTGAAGTGTCCAGATTTCATGAAAAATGCATAATTCCCACAATAAATCAGAGAACAATAAAAATTAGTTTATTAAGTCCCTTCTTAAGATACAAAATCATAATTTTCATTAAAATAATAATTTTTAAGGGAACGTTGGACCTTTATTTGAGGAAATCCTTTTGTTGTAATATTGATTGTGTTATTGTAAAAATATATATATTTCTGTACCTGAATAATACCAAAACAGTTTTTTTAAAGTAAAAATCATTTATGAAGCTTCTAAAGGTAAGTCCAGTAATAAACTTTAAATCTGTTTTCAGGTTGAAAAATCTGTTTTTCAAGGCTGAAACAGATTTTTCAAGGTTTTTAGATTTTTTTAAATGTTCCATGCTACTTTATTTTAGTTCAAAATTCATAAAATTGATAAGGAAGAATCCCAATACTGTTTACAAAAAAACTGGGTATGAATTTTAAAATTCGACTTCACTAAGTCTTAAAAGGCAAAATTTTGAAGAAAATCGGGATGGAATTTTTTTAAAAATCTCTTAATCGTTATCTGTTCAAGGGATTAAATAACTGATACCGATATTTGTTTGTTATACAGTTTAAAGTGATTAAAATGAAAAGTCTAGGAAATAACTCAAAAATTAAGTTGAAAGGAGAATTTTAAAGTTTTTTTTATAAATTTAGAATTTTTTCAAAAATCTTAAAATTATAATGAGATTGGAAATTTCTTTTAAGATATTCTATATATTTTTGATGAAATGTATATATGTACAAAATTTCGTATATCTATGATGAAAAGTAAAAAGAATAAATTTTAACGTCCACCGTTTCCTTAAAACTTTGAGTAGACGTTATATGACAATGAATCATCCTGGGGTTGAAAAGGTCTGGAATTTAGATTTTTTTGTATCTTTGGCATGATTTAATAAAAATTGCTATTTTAAACCATTCCTAAGATACAAAATCATAATTGTCTTTAAAATTAATTTCTATAGTGCAGATCTTTGAGTAGACTTTAAATGACAATTTAATCACCTTGAAATCTCAAAAGTCTAGAATTTAGATTTCAGGAAAATTCAAGTGTGGCACATACGTTAACAGTAAGCATCTTGCTCGCTTTAAAGAGCAAGAATTCATGGAATATTTCTTTCATTAAGGGAACGGTGGACCTTTATTTCAGCAAATCTCGTCATTGTAATACCTATTGTGTTATTGTAAATAATATATATATATCTGTAGATTATTAGTACCAAAATAATTTTTTTCAAGTAAAAAATCATTTATGAAGCTTCTACAAAGTAATTTATAATGGGTAAGTGTAGTAATAAATTTTAAATCTGTATTTCTCAAACCAGATTTTTCAAGGTTTTTAGATTTTTTAAATGCTCCACGCTACTTAATTTTTCTTCAAAATTCATGAAATTGATAAGGAAGAATTCTGATGCTGTTTACAAAAGAACTGGGTATGCATTTTACAATTCGACTTCATTAAGGTAATTAAATTTGATTTATAACTTTTCAAAAAGCAAAATTTTGATGAAAATCGGAATGGAATTCAGAAAAAAATCTCTCAAAAATTAACTATTCAAGGGATTAAATAATTGATACCCCGATTTGTTTGTTATACAGTTTAAAGAGATTAAAATGCAAAATCGAGGAAATATCTCAAAAGATAAGTAGCAAGGAGCATTTTAAAATTTTGTTTATAAATTGAAAATTTTTTAAAAAATCTTAAAATTATAATGAGATTGGAAATTTCTCTTAAGGTATTCTATTTATTTATAGTGAAATGTGCATATGTACAAAATTTCGTATCTGCATGATGAAAAGTAAAAAAAGTAAATTTTAATGTCCACCGTTCCCTTAAGGAAGCTAATTGTCAAAAGTGATTCAAATAATCAACATTTTCAAGAAATGCTCTTTTCAGAAACTTCATATTTAGTTCTTTGACCTTGCGGTGCATTGATGTTTAATCTGAATTCATCATTTTTATAACATGGACAAATATAGTATATAGAAATAACTTGCGATTAGGAGAGTAATCTGGGCATGGATATTTAACTATCCATACAGAGTAAACGATTCTGTCAATATCGTCCGTTATCATCTATCATCCTGTCTTGTGCCATGACATTATGTTCCCGCGAGATGAGGGAACATAGTTTTTGTAATATACTATAACAACATAAAGTTGCTGTAGAAAATATTTCATCGTGTATATTTTGACAAAAGAAATTATTTGTAATGTTGTGACAGACACACAAAAAAAAGGAGACCATGTCCTATATAACAATAGAATATTCTAAAAGTAGTATGAAAACACAGGTACTGCAGGCTTCTTATTGTCGGCTAAAAAATGCAGTTGAGACTTATCTAAAAGCATTTTGACTAAGGCGACAAAAAAAAAATTATGCTAGTTGAGTTTACAAAAGGAGAGTGAAGAAGTGGATGTTTCATTGAAATGAAAACCAATGTTTAATTCTATAGTAATAACAAACATTACATAAGAAATTTAATTTTTAGTTTCTTAGGAAAAGAATTTATTTTTTTCACTGCATGACAGCCAGGGCTGAGACTTTCTCAGAGCGTTTCCACACTCCATCGTCACTTTGGCCAACCTCTCATTTTTTTTAGTCCCATGATCTCAAAATCATCCTCAATGGCATACTTCCATTTCAACCTCATGGGTTTGTGGCTAAAATCTTTAAACGTTGCAGAATTACTATCCATCTTACAGGTATTGCCAGAACAATTCATACGGTTGAATTTCATATACTTTACTGTGTCATGATCTTTATAAATACTGTATAATTCAATATTGATTTTTTCCTCTAAGTTTAGCCTAAGCACCCCCTACAATTTTTCTTAGAAATCAAAATACGGTTAATGATATTTCATGTTTTGGTTAAGGTCCAAGTTTCTGATGTATAAGTCAGACCTGGCCGTATTACATTTTTGTAAAGAGAGATTTCGGTTTTCCATTTAACAAGGCTTAATCTTAGGAAAGTTCGAAGACCGTTAAGACACCTGTTTGTGACTAAACTTCTTATTATATAAGCAAATAAATGCCCGAATGTACACGGAAAACCAGAAAACAAGGATATTGAAAAGATAGCTTGGTATACCGTGAAAAATGGACCATTCAGCACCTTTATATAATTACATGTGTCTTTAGAGTTTGATCAAAATTATTACGCAAGTTCCATGGGTGTTTAGATTTTATTCTAGAGAACAATACATAGAGCTTTTCTAATGAGCCTTATAAAGTCCAAGGCAACTTGTACTCTGGAGAAGTACATTTATTCTTCAAGCTCAGACGACTCACTTTGGTACACTTATGCAATTTGTCCTCTTCTTGTATTGAAATTTTTTTTACCACAAGTCATGATAGACCACAGTTCTTTCCGAAGTCAACTGCTTGACTGCACTCTGTGTGTCTCAGAAAACAGGAGGGGGTAACTAGGCTATCTGCACTCTGGAGAAGTACATTTTTGCTTTAAGCTCAGACTCTTTAGCACACTTTACGAATTTTGTCCTCTTCTTGGACTGTCAATTTTTTTTGCGCAAGTCGTGATAGACCACTGTTCTTTACGAAGTGAGCTCCTTGAATGCACACAATCTCACATAACAAGTTCTATAACTAAGTCCAAGGCTAACCTGTAGGCTGGAAACGTACATTTTTCCTTGTTAGCATTCCTTACTGCTGTTTGTATTTTACTTCCAACATTTCTTTTTCTGCTCTGATGTCTGAAAAATCCACCAAATTAATAATCTGCTCTCAGATAATTGGGAATCAAGTGCATGTCGGCAATTGTGGGAGTTTTGTACTTAAAAAAACTGATGAATGTGATAAATAATTGTTGCTGTTTACTTGGCACTTGTTGTTTGTTGGGCACTTGTCAATGAAAATATTCGCACATATTCCACGAGAATCATTGGTTGCTTTCAATGGGGGAATCGTAAAGTGAACCAACATTAACCCCTGGCACTAACTCATTTTGAGCGAGTACCCCCCAGGGGCGACTTCTGGGGAGATTGCACCTTTCCCCACCCTCTCTGACTTCATGAAAGGACTTTCCAATTTAAAGTGCCCATATTCGGCCTAGACACGAGATAATAGATAAATTTGATCAAATAGATAAATTTGATGAACAGAATAAATACCGCTAATTTAAACAATGAACAAAAAAAATTTAACATAGATTTGTTATTTAATTATTATTTTTATTTTTACCTCACAGAAGCAGTGATTTAATACTAAACTTATATCAGGCTCAGCGAAATAAAATGATTCATAAGTATTATTCTTTAGAAGCTCATTTCTTAATAATATATTGTAAAGTATATTTTAGACAGAATTGAATTAATGACGATGAAAAGGAAAAACACATAATTGGGAATATCCAGGATTCATCAGAGAAAGGTTGGTTTAAATTTTTTTTTCAGAATTTTAAATTTTTCCATCGTTTCTGTTATAGAGAAATTTTAAAAAATGCATGTAAGAAAACGAAAACAACGAACCTTTATAAACATTAATTTTCTAACTACAGAACTTATATGTTGAGTAAATTAGCAAAGAACTGGGGAATGGCTAGAACTTACTAAAGGCTGCAATTAAGGAAATTTATTCATGTATTTTAAATACGGTTTTATCTCGACTTAGTATTTGAAGTACATGTTGCCAAATGCCCAAGTTATAATACAATAAATACGTTTAAATATGACGTTATAAAATTTTATGTCAGAAGAGTAAAGACTCCAGTCTCTGAACCAAATTTCAGAAGAGTGAGTTAATTTTACGTAAGTTTGTTAACAGAACTTTAAGACTCATTCTTTAGAATGGCAATGAGTTAAGAGAAGAATATATCTCTTTAAGTTATTTTTTTCAGCCATCTAATCGCAGAGGCCCAACTAATATTGAAAAGTTACTAATTTTATATACATATATATATATATATATATATATATATATTCCCTTGATTGTTATTCCCTTTTTTAGTGTGAATATGCGTCAGGTGGTTTAAAGGCTTTTTGATAAGGATTTACCTCTGAATAAATAGGTTTCGTCACTTAGATGTTAACAAAGCCAACAGGACAGGTAAATCTTTTGCACTTTGTTAGATACGATCGAAGACTAAAATTTAAGGACGATGGGAATTAAAAGGTGTAGGTGACGATGAAAAATCTCTATATGTTTTAGGATACATACTTACGTGTACATATATATATATATGTGTGTGTGTGTGTGTGTGTGCGTGTGCGCGTTTTTGTGTGCATGTGTGTGTGATACCGGCAATGCTTGAAATGCAGTCATTCTATAGTATTCCTAGGCAATCTATGGAATGCGAGGCGTTTGGGGGCAAAGTATGAAATCTCTGCGTTATTTTAATATTCTATATACTTTGCCCAAGCATTGTATAGAATACCTAGGCATTATATAGAATGACAAGTAATATTTTGGAAAATCATGAAAAGAGACTATAAAAGGTCATTATTGAAAAGAAGTATATAAAAGTCAAAGAAGAAATTCAAAATAAAGTACAGTACTTTCTTGTTGAAAAAAATGAAGAAGACCAGTATTGAACTACTTTTTGCATCAAGGAATACTAGAATGGTATTTCGAATCACAGTTAATAGTCTTTTTAATACAAGAACACTTCACATTTTGGAACTTGGTTTTGCATGTACACCTCACGGATATTGACCGTTTCCAGTGGGTTGAGTGATAGTAGCTGATCAAAGAGAAATTTCATGGTCAGGAACATTTTCAACAAGTAAGTCCTTTGGACATAAAGTGAGTTTAGTTTGATCTGACATAAAGTTGGTTCAAAATTTTTTGAGTAGTTCCACGGCCATAAAATTTGCCATCTGTTGCATTCAAAGCCACCACCAACAGATTGAGTAAGTCAAACTGGTCCCCCGTTGACGTCAGGAATTGGAATTTACTAATTGGATGCCCAAAGATGCAGGAGGAAATTTTTTGTCAGATTCAACTTAATTTTTTGGGCCTGTATTTCAAGATTCAATTTGGATCCAATTTTACCTTTGACAGTATTCTCAATATCAGAGCAGATGTGCCCAAAAAATCTCCATTGCCTTCCATTTTCTCATCTCCAATGTATTTACTCCCCCCTCAGATGTACAATTTCAGTTTTTACATGTATGGGCATCAATAGTTAACCCGCGAGAACTCGCACCGGGTATGACATACCCGATCCATTTTCATTCAATGTTTTTGTTATTTTCTTCTTATCGGATTAGGCCGAAATTTCGTGTAGCTGTATTCAAGGTCACATTCTTTCAGCGGGGTAAAAACTAAGTCTGCTCAATAAATAGGTTTTGAGAAAAATATTTCGACGGGTATGTCATACCCGTGCGAGTCCTCGCGTCAGTCAGATCTTTCCTTTTTTTCTGTCAGTTTAGTGCATTATGGCGCGAATTTTGAATTACGACGAGGAAATAAAATAATTGCGACACCTTTTAGAGACTGTTTCTAGTGATAATGAAGCTTTATACCAAGATAATGATGCCTCTAAGGATGGAGAATACTGTAGCAAACACGATTCTTCTACTGAAATTGAGACAGAAACCGAAGATAAAGGTTCACTGTCAACAGCCGATTTTTATATTGGTAAAGATAAAATTACAAAATGGCTGAAGAAAAAATACCGGAAAAATGTAAGAAAGCCTTCCAGGAACGTAATTATCAAGCTTCCAGGTAATACGAATTATTCAAGAAATTTCGCTTCTCCCGTAGATGCATGGAATGTTCTCTTCAATAGCAACATGCTAAATATGATGGTGCCTCAAACAAAAACAACTTATTCAAGCCCTTCAATGGAACTGGAAATCACTAATAATGAACCACCTGCAAAAAAACTCAAGACAAAATATAAACGATGTTAAATTTGCCCAAGTAATAAGGACTGAAAAACAAAGTTTATGTACCAAAAATGGGAAAAATGTCTGTGTTGAACAGTATGTAGTTTGTAAAAATTGTCTATAAAAATGTAAGTATTATTAAAATTCACTAAAAATCTTTAATTTATTATCTTATGTTCTTTAGTTACGTAAGGTTTGAATATAAACAATATTAATTGATATTTAAATAGCAGAAATGAACTAGGGTATGAGATACCCGGCGCGAGTTCTTGTGTTCGAAATTGGGCGCGAGTGCTCTCGGGTTAAGTTTATCAGACACAACAGGTGGCAGAAATGGAATCATCTTTGGTAAACATGTCCTCTCCCCTACTTTGGTATCTTCCATCATTGACTACAATCTCATCCGTGTTTAGCGCATAAGGCCCTCTCTCTTAGAATAGGTGATCTGTTCCTTCTTGTTGTATTGTTGAAAAGGTTTATGTTATTTTTTTTCAAATTGTACATCAATCTTGCAAAACATCTTGGGGTAGTGAAGACATGGTGAGATCCAGTTTAGCTTTACAGCCAAAAAGAACTTCCTATGATGTTCCCTTAATCCAAGAGTGAAATTCCCTGTTCTTCATAAATTGGATGAAATGCCTTCCTCAGTCCACTGATCAAGTTACTCATCTATATATCCAAATACCAAATGTATTTTCAATGTCCTGATTAGTAATTTTGACACTACTATGGCTTTGTGAGTGGCGACGCTTGTCATGGACGATCTTCAAAGTCGGCCAGTAGTCCATTAGATTATTCATCACATCATTCCCAAGTTCTCTGTTGTTGTCTAACTATACAATGAATGGAAGAAAAGTAAATAAGTCAATGACGATGTACGATACGCAGTCTTTGATGTCACAGCCTTGAGAACCACAAAATTAGTGAGATAATCTTGGTTACGCCATAACAGACTTGTATTCTTTGTCAGGTTGGGACTAAATTCGATGAGATCTAGCTGACAACGGTAATTGAAATCACAAAAAAACCAAAGGCTTCACCACACCTTTTTTATTTATTTTTTTATTTTTTCTGGCACAGTTCACAAAGGTCGATGTAAAGTTCAATATCATTACTTTTATGGATCTTGTACTTGGGTGAAAGTTCTTTCAACTTTCTGTCTCAGCATCCTTGGGTAATTGTCAGATAATCCTCGTGAAGAACGTTAAACACTCAGGGTCCATGACTTAAAACTGGATTACATTCAGGTCTTCTTTAAGAGGACAAATCAGCTTACTTTTGTTTTTTACCACAACCACATTTTAGCGATTTAGCAGCCAATATTTCCGTATTCGTCTTATCCTTTTTCCCGTCACTCGCTAACTTTTGGTAAGTGTTTCGTTTGAAAAACGCGGATTTTAGCAGCATGCGCTACTAAATACTTTAGACAGTATTTCGTAGAATCGTTGCTGCATGTCAACATGCAGTGATTCTGTCTCGGACACTACATGTTGTTCAGCCATTTTCATACAGCACAGTATGGACTGGCGTTTGCTGTGAAAAATGAAACTCGTGTAACTGCTGAACAAAGACTGGTGAAAATCATGTATTTACTTAATGCTCTCCGGTTAAAGAGAGCATCGAAAGTTAAGAGATTTTCCACATCACAACAATAACGTCACTTGCGGGGTTCTTTTATACTTAGCCAGTCTTACTTCCTGCATTCTATACAATGCCTGACTTCCCACATTGACGGTAACATTCGTTTGCGTGTGTGTATGCATATATATATATATTACCTTGAATGCATATATATATATATGCATATATATATATGCATTCGGCGAATGCTTCATAATATAATATATATATATATATATATATATATATATATATATATATATATATATATATATATATATATATATATATATATATATATATATATATATATATATATATATATATATATATATATATATAATTGAATTAAAACTCATGAATTTTATTATAGAAACGAAAGGGAATACAGCAGCTTTCTAAAGATTAATTTAATTCTTTATCACATTTCTGAATACTTTTTAAATTTTTTTCTCCTTCCATTTACGTCAATTTTACTTTCATTTACTACCTGCTGTTACACATGACAAGGGTAAAATGTGTGGCTACTATCATTTGGAAAGCGACAAAAATCTTTCTAAACTCATGTATGAGGCAAATTCCATTGAACATGTCTAGACATGTGCTCTTTTAAATCATTTTAAGGGCTTTCAGGGGAAATTTTGTTATCCGCATCTGATTTCCATTTACTCCTTTTCTTTTTGAAAAAAAGAAAATATCTAATGTAGTTTGGCTTTTCATCTACTCTTCCTTCCTTTCATTTTTTGCAATTACTACTCTAAATTTCTTTTTAATAGCAAAACTGAAAATAATTTATGGCCGCTATAAATATGTTTATTTCATAAATTCTATAGAGAAATGCTTGAACTCGAGTTGAAAATTATGGAATTTCTTTGCAGAATGGATTTAAATTGTACGTTATTAAATAGAAAAATTAAATTCGGGAAATTTCATCTTAGAATAATGCTTAAGATTTGAAATTTAAAAAGTGCATTTATTTAATAAAATCGGGAATTACTAGTCTTCCAAATACAAAATTTTGTTAAGTCATTTTCAAAATTTATAGCAAATTATTATTTTAAACATATAATTTTAAATTTATGGAAAAAGGAGACACATTAAATGTATCAAATCTGAAAATTGGCTTAGGAAAAGTTATCATTTTGATAGATTTTGCTAAAGGAATGCATTTTTTAGAAATAATAACTAATTTATATTCAAGTATACATATACATATATAAATATATATATATATATATATATATATATATATATATATATATTTCAAAGTATTGAAATATCCGATAAACAAATATCATGAAACAATGATTTTTTCATAGGTCGAACGTATTCCAACGTTTTACCATTACATAGCTGAGAGGAAAATGTGTGCTGGCATTCGGTGGAAGAGTGTGTGGGTTAGAGGTCTGCCGTTAGCACGGATGTTCGCAACCTTTCGAAGTCGGTTCTAAGCGATAGGTCTCACATTTATTAAAGCCTATATAATATCGATGAAGATTCATCATTAAATAATCATATATTAATATCGTGATAGCTTTTCTCTTGGAGTTCCGGTGAATTTAGAACAGTTTTATACACATATGCAGTTTTCTAATTTTACACAAATGGTGAAATTCAGCCCTCTAAAAAGACTACATATTCCACATTTACCGGCACTTGTGATTACCTGTGATTTACTAAAACTGGCACCCTATTCTGTTTCAATATAGTTTTAATCAGGAGTGACAACGGTATGGCAATTCCAGGTTTATTCGGTTCTGTTATCGTATATCAACTAAATTAGACTCGACTACTGCTTCTTTTGAATTTAAATTAATTACAAATCTAAGTTATTTTTCAATCCTATATATATATATATGTATATATATATATATATAATTTCTATATTTATTTAGCCAAATATATAGAGCAGAGTATTCTGTACTATCTTAAATATTAAAAAAATGCTACAAGAGGTCTGCAGTAGGAATTGAAAAATATCTCACGATTCCCATCTATACGTCACTTTCTTAACTTGACAGTGTGTTTAATGATGAAAATGCTGTGTAAATACGAAACCATATGCGAGGATGAACAATCTTATCTACTTATTCGGAGACAAATATGGCAGAAACGGAGGTTTTGAATTTCCCTTTGGAAGTATTCTAGCTGCAAGAGCAACGGCGTTCTAACAAACAAAGAAATAAAAAGTAAGAACTCTTTTTCTGGTCGATACTTGAATGAAAATATATATCAGGTAAGAATATTCTAAATTCCCGGCGAAATAATAACGATAAATAATACAAAAAGCGCTCTAAGAATTTTTGACTTCTACTAAAGCTGCTTGCGTTTTTTTTTCTTCTTTCTTTCCAAGATATCGATTGATACTTATTTATATGCAGCTAGTGTTTTTCTTAAATCAGACGGTTAGAATAATTTCTCTCCCTTCTTTAAATAGATACGCCTCAAATGTGAATATTATTTAAAGGGCGGGAGTTCTGAAAACTTTTCGTAAATAATATTCTTGCATTATATTCTACATTATCTTTGCGATAAGTTTTGCGAGGGTCGACGGAAAAGTATTGGGGCTTCAACTTTAATGTAATTTAAAGTTTCTGGAAAATTGTTAAGAAGTTTTTCAATATCAAATATTAAAATGAGGCACCCAGGAAAATGTGTTAAATTTTCTGGGGGAAATCAAAATTAAGTAGCGTTCATTTAAAGGGCTGGAACAGGTACATGTGTTTTATGATAATGAAGCAAATATTCCTGCTTAAAATTGCAATCTTTAGTGTTATTAAAGGCGTTTTAAAAATTATCTTTCAGATAATATGTGAACACGTTAAAATCAATAATGACTACAGTGTGCAATATGAGGTATATCCTGTAACTAATAAAGAAAAAATTAAATTAAATTTTAAAATCTTATATACTTAATTCCTTTTTTAATACTCGTATTTTAAGGGAAAGTTAAAATACAGAATGCACTGTCTACAGAAATAAACTAATGTTACTCAGAACCACTTCTTCTCTTAAAATTTTAATCAGTTTCTCTATTATACTTGTATTTTAAGGAAAAGTTACAATGCAGAATGCACTGTCTACAGAAGTAAGCTAATGTTACTCAGCATCACTGCTTCTCTTAAAATTTTAATCAATTTATCTATTCTACTTGTATTTTAAAGAAAAGTTACATTACAGAATGCACTGTCTACAGATGTAAGCTAATGTTACTCAGAACCACTACTTCTCTTAAAATTGTAATAAATTTCTCTATTCTATTCTAAAATTTTAGGGCCTGGGGTAGCCTAGTGGTAGCGCGCTGGGCTTCGGACTGGTGATGCTCAGGTCAAATCTCAAAGATGTCATTAAATACCTTTGTGTCGAGGTCGTATATGGCCATGATAAATCCGTAGACAGGAAAATCCAATGATTGGATTTTCCTAATAAATGCACTTTTTAAATTTCCCTGGAATTTCATGAAGTAAGTGGGTGGGGAAGGTGGGAGCTCTTCAGATGTCAACCCTAGGGGTTGCGGGATAAAAATTGAAGTGACTCCAAGTGAGACATGTTGACTCATCTGTAGGGTGCCCCCAGATTAAAAGTACTCAAGAATCTCCGAGAATACCCTAAAATAGATGTCATCGAATTGCAGCTTATTTGAATCTTCCCGAAGGATTCATACCTTAAAAAACTTTAATTAGCTAAAGCACAATTTAATTAAAATATCTCAGTTAGAATTATACACTTTAGTGAACACAACATAGCTTTGATACCTGAAGGAGACGCTGAAGACGACCCTAGAATACATATCGTTAGCTTGTATCATGTTTGAATCTTCCCGAAGGATTCATACCTTACAACACTTTAATTAGCTAAAGCACAATTTAATTTAAATCTCTCAGTTAGAATTATACACTTTAGTGAACCCAGCGTAGCTTTGGTACCGGAAGAAGACCCTAGAGTGGATATCGTCAACTTGTAGAATATTTTAATCTTCCCGATGGATTCATACCTTACAACACTTTAATAAGCTGAAGCACAGTTTAGTTAAAATCTCTCAGTTAGAATTATACACTTTAGTGAACTCAGCAAAGCTTTGATACCTAAAGAAGACGCTGAAGAAGACCCTAGAGTGGATATCGCCAACTTGTAGCATGTTTAAATCTTTCCGAAAGATTCCTACCTTACAACACTTTAAATACCTAAAGCACAATCAATTCAAATCTCTATGTTAGAACAATAAACTTTAGTGAACACAACATATCTTCTATAATTTGAATAACACTTTGAATTTAAATATGTTAAACACTGAGGTACAGTAATTCATTGAACTTTTTCCTAAAACTTTTACAAGGTTCGGGCTTCCGGAGCACACACACAAACTTATAGTTAAACTCATAGTTAAATACTATTACATATGTAAAACATCGCTCTTTAGTATCCTAAATACATCACATGAAGGTGGTTTGAGTGCTAGGTCTTAAGACCAATCATAATTCTTGGTCATTTTCGTCTTGTTAATAACGCAGTCAATTCACTTTCCCTTTAAAACATCCAATCCAATCCAATCCCCTATCCAATTGTTCCGGCTTTTATATTTTTCCTTAGTTATTTATGTTGCTTTAAAAAACACAGAAAGCATTACAAGAACGATTGCCTTATACATATCAGATTTATACATACCGGGCATGAGTTCACGCTTTCTGCGTCCATTCATTTTCTTTTTAAACCTTGTATCTATGCGATCATTGCAAGTGTTACAGCTGTTTAGCAGCTGTTTTTCAAGTACTTTCCTTTTTTTTTAGCAAAAGGGTAATCATAGCTTTAAAAAATATATGATGTTATCAAATATTCATGGAAATGCGCGTGTTAAAATCGTTTATAACATTTCGACAGTAACTGAAAAAACTGTTAGCGTTTCCTATGGTTACCCATTTTTTTATAACTGTAGGTAAAGGAGAGTTCAAGTTAATGATTTTCAAATATATATCTACATCAGTCACAAGTAGAAATATTTATTTTTAGTGTGAATAATGATATAGGTATATTTTAGAGATTTTTTATGCATATATATATATATATATATATATATATTCTATCACTTGTTTTGCTTAAGTTATATACAATTTTATGTTATCTGTGTAGTTAATCAAGATACCATTGAAGGACATTTTAAAGGCTTTTAATAAATGTATATCGGTAGAAAATTCTTAATTTTTTTAGATATCGTCTGCATGGTAAAAATTCTTCAAAACTCTAAACACCGATACCTGGTATCCATTATTGACATAACATTTACAAATCCTAAACCAGGATCGGAATATTTGCATGAATACAATGCATCGAATCAAAGGTGTGGGAAGTTTAAGAAATTTTTAGCATTGTACTTCAATACTTTAACTGAATCTGTTTACAAAGGATCCTCTTCATGGAAACCTGTCATATAATTTATGGTTTGAAGATAATTTTTCTATCGTGTTATCATTCTTTGGAAAATGAAGTTTCCCCCTCTTTCACAGTTTGCTGCATTGCTCATTTCATTTGTTTCCGGGAAACAAATATTGCGTGCAGCAGTACTCGAATACAGGTATACAGACAATATAATTAACTTTCCGTATGGCAACTGAATTGAGCCCTTTCTCCAAACTTACCTGATAAAATTACAAAATCCACAGTGCGTAAAACGAATTCTGGAGACAATACTTTTAAAATTATTGTGCTAGTTAGATGAATACCAAACGCGCGCATACATTCCAGCAAATACTTTGTTAAATACGAGACGCAGTAATGAACGTTTCTCATCGCTCCTTAATAACAATTCTTCGTTTAAAAATTAATCTTTTGCCGTAAATAAACTATTACGCAGAAATCTACGTATCCGTAATGAGAAATTAAGTTCCCAAATTTATAGGTTTTAAAGTAAACAGACTATTGTATTTCAAATAGGAAACTGATTAGTTTGAGATGGTACGTTGTCGTTAAACAATTACTTACTTCAATATAAGCTGGAGATATAATGAATTGGCATTGAATAGTTTACGACTTTTACAATAAAGACAGTAAGATTTTTTTAATTGTTCCGTATGTTTTATCATTTGTTTTTGTCAGTGGTCAAACGCAATTATTCGGCAAACAAATGAAGAATTTCGTTAATTTTATTTCCTTTCATGCAAGAAAAATATTTTTTGAAACTAACTATTGTATATTCAGTTTTTGATGTTATATAAATGATACATGTAAAAATTACATATGAAATATTTATTTTAAACTATTTCTTGTAGTTATGTGTTTATGCCATATCTATACGCAAATACGCATATATATATATATATATATATATATATATATATATATATATATATATATATATATATATATATATATATATTAGACAAAGTTGTAAGTGAAAAACCAGTATAAGCCATAAAACACTACAGCCAGGAACCAAAAACATGAAAAGATAAGTGAAAAATATGAATAGATAAGTGAATAATAGGTTTTTGACAGTATCTTGTTATCAGCGGTACCGATACTGTCTAAAAACCAATGGATTGTTTCTAATAAGTATGATCTGAGCAATAAACATACTTAGACACCGTACAATCCATATGAAACAGAAGAAGGAATAATCAGTGGCTTTATCATAGATCACCAAACTCGGCCCCAGACGAAGTGAACGTTAAGTTTAGGGTACCGCAAGAAGACTGACGTCACAAACATTGCAACCATGGAGCGAATGGAATCACTTTAGCAGACTTACATATTAACTCTGCTAAAGAATCAATTTAGACAGACTTATATATTCCTTATGTATTCCTTAAAAAACAAGTCTGGCAAAAGTATTTTTTATATATTATAGTGTATGCATTATTCTACTGTCAGGTAGAAGTAATGGAGCTAAGGGCATCGTGCTTTTAGGGGTAACAGCGTAAAATATAAAACCTTGCAGACCTTGTGAAAAGGGCAAATTGTTGGAGCACGTTTAAATTGGAGTATCTGTTACTGCAATCCTCAGGCTAATTGGTGTTTTTCGAGCTATGGCATCGAAAGTCATGATAGCATACAGAGTGCACGGAAAAACATCCTTTGCCAAACAGAATAGTGGACGAAAGGGAGAGCTGAGTGAAAGAGACGGGCGAGGTACTGAAGCGGATTGTGACACGAAGAATGAAAATAACTGCAACTAAAATGACTGAAGAGCTCAATCGGCATCTGCATGTTATGGTATTAACCATTAGAGGTAGAAGGGAACTTCACAAACAAGGCATTTACGAAAGAGTAGTTATTCCCAAGCCACTTGTAATAGATGCCAGTACAAAATATCGTCCACATTGGTGCCACGAGCGCAAATCCTGGTCGAGTAACATGTTGAAAAACGGCATTTGGTCCGATTAATCATTGTTCATATTGTTCCTCGCAGCAGGACGTGCGTATCTCTGGAGAACACCTACACAAGCTTAAGATTCTGGCTGTCTCATCTCAACTGTCAATCATGGAGGTAGATCTATCAGGGTTTGGGATGGCATCTCATGGTTTTCTTTAGGCCCTATTATAACCGTAAAAGGGAGATTGAATGAGAAGGACTATGTCGGAAATTTAGCTCACTAGACCTTCCTATGGGCAAACATTGTTTCTTGTAGGATATGGCGTTCTCCGGTATGATAATACCCCTATACATGCAACTAAATCTATCAAGTATTAGTTTGCAGAGCATGAAAAAGAAGTCAAATATCTTATCTTCCCTGTACAATTCCCGCGACTATAAATCATCCAACCACTGTGATCTGTATAAGCGGATAGATAAAGGTATCGATATCCACCAAAGCATCTCTACAGGAACTTTCATGATTTTTCCCTGAAGAATGGTATAATACACTCATGGACAAAAAAATTAGCGCACCAAGAAATAATTGAGGGATCGTAACGAAACTTGCAATGAAGGTACATGTCGGGGAGATATGCAAATGATTAGAAATGCAGCGTGATTGCGCATTACGTATAGCCGGTAGAGGGCGTTGAACATCGTACTCTGTGGAGTATAAAACAGGTAACCAAATCTTGTTTGAGTGCGCTGAATCATTTACAAAGGAAGAGCTGAGATAGACATGCCATTACGCCGTGTTCGAAGACAATATAAGCAGTTGTCGCAGTTTGAGAGGGGGAGAATCGTCGGGATGATGGAAGCTGGGTGGTCAGCTAGGCGAGTAGCTCGTCAATTAGGCCGCTCTGATTGTGTTGTGAGGAGGTGCTGGGACCAGTGGACCCGAGAGATGTCATGTACACGAAGACCAGGCTCAGGACGCCCTCGACAGACCAGTCGTCGAGAAGACCGCCACATCGTAAGAAATGCACGCGTACAGCCAACTGCTTCATCGGCCGCCATCCAGGCACAGGTAGCACCTTCACTAGGGGCCTCTGTGTCTTCTCGAACCATACGAAGGCGTCTGGCTGAAGGACAGTTGGTAACGCGGCGCCCATTACGTGTGCTGCCCTTGACGCCCACCCATCGACGCCTCCGTTTGGAGTTTTGCCGCGCACGAGGAAACTGGACTACAGCGGAATGGAACCAGGTCGTCTTTAGCGACGAATCCAGATTCAATCTCGGCAGTGATGACAATCGTGTTCGTGTGTGGAGAGCCCGTGGTGAACGCTTCAATCCTGCCTTTGCTGTACAGCGACACATCGCTCCCACAGCTGGTGTGATGGTATGGGGTGCCATTGCCTACAATACACGGTCACCCCTAGTATTGTTCCGTGGCGCCATGACAGCCTAGCGGTATGTTCATGAAATCCTGCAACCACATGTGTTGCCACTCATGCAACGGCTCCCAGGAGCCATTTTTCAACAAGACAATGCTCGGCCTCATACGGCAAGGGTGTCACAAGACTGTCTCCGCACTGTTACTACCCTTCCTTGGCCTGCCCGATCCCCAGATATGTCTCCAATCGAGCATATCTGGGATCATTCGGGACGACGAGTTGGGCATCCCACGAGTTTGAACGAACTAGAGGCAAGGTTACAGCAAATATGGAACGAAATGTCTCAAGACATCATACAGAACTTGTATGACTCAATGCCCGATTGTATCGCATCGTGCATTCGCGCTAGAGGGGGTCCAACAGAGTATTAACTCCTCCGTTCTTTTGCCATTTTCTCTGAAATAAATTATCCTTTTTCTTTGATTTTCTTATCATTTACTTATATCAAAGTAGTCATTACGTATGTAAAATTTTATTTCATTTTGACGACTCCTTCTTGGTGCGCTAATTTTTTTGTCCATGGGTGTATATTCTTAACCACTATTTATGACTTGTATAATTCAATTCCAAAGGGAATCAGGTGGAATTACATGACAAAGATGATCCTGCCCCGTATTAATAAAGGTTTTAATGATGTTTCTCAGCATTTCATTATTTTGATAACCACCTGTGTGTATATATATATATATATATATATATATATATATATATATATATATATATATATATATATATATATATATATATGAAACCGAAAACCCACTTCCAAGTGTTGTAAAACCGCTATTCGAAAGTCGTAAATCTTAAGTTAAAAAACAAAATTTGAATTGGGCTAAACATTTTTACCATCGTTTACAATTTATCCGTATCTAGATCTCTGAAACTTTTTATCTTATAGGCATCCATACTATTAACAACTAGATCCTCCTTAACCACTTCAAAAGTCTATCCCATTCTGCTGTCAAAACATATGCCATCAAGAACAAATTTTAAGCGTCATAAGGGATAGAATTATATTTTAAGTAAAAGTATAAATTGGGACACTTAAAAAACTTTTTTGTATCAACTTCTTTCTTCTAATATTTATTTCATGCTAAAGTTAACAAGTTAAGATGTAAAGTTAAAGTTTAAAAGTTTTAATTTTATATATAATCGTGAGAAAACTAACAATACTTTAAACTATATTTTGATCTTCTCTGAATAAAAATTTCATTGTACTGCTTACAGTTTTCAGAAATAAATAGTGAATATGCCACAGCTAGAAAATAGGTATATTTAATTCCTTTTTGAACAAATTATAAGAGCCATAAGGAATAGAATTATATTTTAAGGAAATGTATAAACTATGACTCCTAAAAAACACATCTTTATCAACTTCTTTCTTCCAACATTAATTCACTCTAAAATTATGGAAATAATAGTTTAATTTTATATAATACTGTTTGCGAATTTAATTACTAAATTTTTAAACAATACTTTAAACTACATTTTGCTCTTCTGTGAATGAAAATTTCACTGTTCTGCTTAATGTTTACAGAAATAAGTAATAAATGTACCAGCAAAGATGTATAGATAATTCATTTTTACACAAATTATGAGAGTCTTAAGGGCTATAATTATGTTTTAAGAAAAAATATGAACTATAATTCTTAAAAAAACTTTATATATCAACTTCTTTTTTGCAATATTTACTTCATGTTGAAGTTAAAAAAAGTCATTTTTAATTATATGCAAGAATGTGAACAAACTTAATAACTAGGTTATTAAACAATAATACTTTAATTTGCATTTTGTCCCTCTCTGGATAAAAATTTCCTTCTACTGTGTAAGATTTTCAGAAATAAATAGTAGATACGACAAAGCTAGCAATTAGGTACAGGTAAATAATTTTTAAACAAATCATAAGAATAATAAAGGATAGAATTATATTCTTAGGAAAAGTATAAACTGGGACACTTAAAAAAATGTTTTCCTCAAAATTTTTCTACGAATATTGATTTTATGCTAAAGTTTAAAAAGTTATAGTTTTTTAAGCAATAATATTGTCAAATTTAATAACTAAATTATTAAACAATGCTTTAAACTACGTTTTGTTCATTTCTAAAAAAAAATTTGACTGTACTGCTTACGGTTTTCAGAAATAAATAGTAAATGGGCAAAACTAGCATACAGATATAGGTAATTCAGCTTTAAACAAATTATAATAGTCGTTAGGGATTGAATTGTATTTTAAGGAAAAGTATAAACTATGACACTTAAAAATCTTTTTCATTCAACTTCTTTTTTCTAATATTTACTTCATGCTGAAGTTAATAAGAAGTGATGGTTTTAATTTTATGTAACAATATCAGCAAACTTAAATCAAAATTATTATACAAAACTTTGAATTCCATTTTGTTCTTCCCTGAATATAAATTTCATTGTACTGTTAATAGTTTTCATAAATAAATAGTTAATGTGCCAAAACAAGCAAATATGTATAATAATTCATTTTTAAGCAAATTATGAGTCGTAAGGGATAGAATCATATTTTAAGGGAAAATATAAACTACGACACCTAAAAAAAACTTTTTTGTATCGAGTTTTTTCTTCTAATATTTACTTCATGATGAAGTTTAAAAAGTTATAGCTTAAATTTATATAAGATCATGATTTAACTTAATAACCAAATTATTAAACAATACTTTAAACAGCATTTAATTCTTTTGTGAATGAAAATTTCTCTATGCTGTTAACGTTTTTCAGAAATAAATAGTAAATGTGCCAAAGCTATCAATTAGGTATGGGTAAATCCTTTTGAAACAAATTATAAGAGTCATAAGGGATAAAATTACAGTTTAAAGAAAAGCCTAAACTAGGACACTTAAAAAAACTTTTTCGTATCAACTAATTTCTTCCAATATTGACTTCATGATAAAGATAGAAATATTATAGTTTAAATTTAATATAAGATCGTGAGCTAACTTAATAACTAAATTATTAAACATTACTTTAAACAGTATTTTGTTCTTCTGTGAATGAAAATTTCACTGTACTGCTTTAGGCTTTCAGAAATAAATCGTAAATGTGCCAAAGCTAGCAAATAGGTATAGGTAAATCATTTTTTAATAAATTATAAGTGTCAGAAGGTATAGAATTACATTTTATTGAAAAGTTTAAACTGTGACACTAAAAAAATTTTTTTATATCAACATTTTCTTCTAGTATTTATTTTCAGCTAAAGATAAAAATTATAGTTTATTATTAAACAATGCTTTAAACTGCATTTTGCCCTTCTGTGAATGAAAATTTCACTGTACTGCTTTAGATTTTCAGAAATAATAGTAAATGTACCAAGGCTAGGTAAATTATTTTTAAGCAAATTATAAGGGTCATAAAGTATATAATTACATTTTACTGAAAAGTATAAACTGTGATACTAAAAAAAAACTTTTTACATCAATATTTTTTTCCTAGTATTTATTTCCTGCTAAAGTTAAAAAATTATAGTTTATTATTAAACAATGCTTTAAAGTTCATTTTCTTCTTCTGTGAATGAGAATTTCACTGTATTGCTGACGGTTTTCAGAAATAAATAGTGAATGAACCAGAAATATGTCAAAGCTAGCAAACAGGTATGCGAAAATTATTTTTAAACAAATTATAAGAGTTATAAGGGATAGATTTACAGTTTAAAGAAAAGCCTAAGATAGGACACTTAAAAATACATTTTTGAATCAAGTAATTTCTTCCAATATTGACTTCATGATAAAGATAAAAATGTTATAGTTTATATTTAATATAAGTTCGTGTGCTAACTTAATAGCTAAATTATTAAACATTACTTTAAACAGTACTTTGCTCTTCTGTAAATGAAAATTTTACTGTACTGCTTTAGGTTTTCAGAAATAAATAGTAAGTGTGCCAAAGCTAGCAAATATCGAAAAAAGGAAGAATCAAGTAATTTCTTCCAATATTGACTTCGTGATAAAGATAAAAATGTTATAGTTTATATTTAATATAAGTTCGTGTGCTAACTTAATAGCTAAATTATTAAACATTACTTTAAACAGTATTTTGCTCTTCTGTAAATGAAAATTTTACTGTACTGCTTTAGGTTTTCAGAAATAAATAGTAAGTGTGCCAAAGCTAGCAAATAGGTATAGGTAAATCATTTTTAAACAAATTATAAGAGTCATGAGGTATATAATTATATTTTACTGAAAAGTATAAACTGTGAAACTAAAAAAAAAATTTTTTTTATAAACATTTTTTCTAGTATTTATTTCCTATGAAAGTTAAAAATTATAGTTTATTATTAAACAATGCTTTAAAACTGCATTTTGTCCTGCAGTTTGTCCTCCTGTGAATGAGAATTTTACTGTACTGCTGACAGTTTTCAGAAATAAATAGTGAATGAACCAGAAATGTGCCAAAGCTAGGAAACAAGTATAGGTAATTCATTTTTAAGCAAATTATAAGAGTCACAAGGGACAGAATTATATTTTAAGGAAAAGTATTCTTAAACCTGGAAATGAAAGTAAAAAGTTACTTCTAAAATTTTCTCGTGAGCTAGAAAAGAAATAAAAAAATTTTAAGTTTATTCAGAGTTTTAGAAAATTTCAGCTACTTTCTGAGGTAAGTTGTGTGATAAAAGCTGCTGCAAAAGCGAAAATACTAAAGATAAAAATGTTAGAAGAAAACGAAAAGATATTCTTCCAGTCTATTCTTACAAAAATTTTGATGCTCTTGAAGAACACTCACGAAGTTTCATCTCCAGTTTTCTTCCCCATTCTTTCCTCTGCTATGGTTATAAAATATTCCATTTCGATCGATTTTTCTTGTTCTGCTCCGAAGTATCTAACATATCTTATCCATTTTCTCAGAAAAAGTAATGTAGGATTGAAGGGAGATGGTACTATAAGAATCTCGGCAAGTGAAAGTAAACGCTGAGGTTTTGCTTTCTTTGAAGGAGCACTTAAGGTAGTCCAACTTACGGGAAAGAAAAGCCTCAGTGAAATATTTTTGAAACTAACTATATTCGCTTTGTAGTGTTACATAAACAACACAAATAAAAAATTACATTTGAAATGTTTATTTTAGAGCTTTCATCCTGTAGTTATGTATTTGCGTCATATATATATATATATATATATATATATATATATATCCTAATAATAGCCCAGTTCTGTACCTCTGGAACGCTTCCGGAGCGACCGCTTCGTAAATTTATCAGCCTATGGCATCCATTTTGTTTTATGAGTACCACGTGATGAGCATTTAATAAATTAAATTATAAAAATTAATCTTTAAAAATACACCAAAAATCGGAAAATAGAGGTAAAGATTAGAAAAAGATTTCGTTTTAAAGGAATTTTTATGACCTTTCTCGTGATATAAATTTTATCACCCTCAGATTATTATTTTTAATTTTAAATAATTGAAATGTGTATAATTTAAATAAAAGAAATTATAGAAGCTCTTAAGTATACAAATAATATCGACTTTGCAAATGTAAATTGATAAAAATTAAAATTTACACGTCATTTTTGACGGGCTAACCACTAGTATGTATATATATATATATACACTAAAGAGCCAAAACATTATGACCACCCCTACATTTTGCAATGAATTCGCCTGGATGACGTGGAAGGCACGTGATCAGGTGTAAGTGGTATTTAACTGCTGCTGGAGAGTCTGAAGAATCATTCTTTCACTTACTTCTGTGTGTGATGGGAAAGGCTGCGGATCTAAGCGACTTTGATAGAGGGCAGATTGTAATGGCTCGAAGGCCCGGAACAAGTATTTCCGAAACTGCACGACTCGTGGGTTGTTCGCGACCTACAGTTGTTAGTACTTATGCAAAGTGGATGACTGACGGTGAAACCAGCAGTAGACGACATGGTGTTGGACGTCCACACGCTATCAAAGAAAAAGGTCGTCGGAGACTGTCTCGCACGGTGAAGCAAAACCGGAGCCAGACAGTGGCTCAGCTGACAGCCCAATACAATGCAGGGCCAAGTAGAATAGTATCGCAGCACACTGTTCAGCGGACACTGTTGGATATGGGGCTACGCAGCAAACGTCCCACTCGTGTGCCTTTGCTGACCAAGCGTCATCGCCAACTGCGCCTGCGCTGGGCCCGGGAACATCGCGACTGGTCCATGGAGCAGTGGGAGAGAGTTGCCTGGTCAGATGAATCACGGTTTGTCATTCATCACGCCGATGGCCGTGTCAGGATACGCCGTCTTCCAGGCGAACTGTTGCTCCCTCAATACACAGTAGGTCATACACAGGCCGGTGGTGGCGGTATTATGCTTTGGGGGACGTTCTCTTGGGCGTCTCTGGGACTCGTGGTTGTGGTAGAGCAGACCATGAATGCTACAGGGTATCTGAACATCATTGCGGACCAGTTGCACCCTTACATGGCCTCTGTTTTTCCAGCTGGAAATGGAATGTTCCAACACGACAACGCCCCGTGTCACAAGACTAAAATTGTGTTGGAGTGGTTCCGGGAACATGCTGCTGAATTCCAGTTAATGTCCTGGCCGCCTAACTCACCGGATCTTAATCCGATAGAACACATTTGGGATGTCATGGGACGGCAGCTCATGTTCAAAGACCACCAATTCGAATATCTCGGATTTGCGTGACCGTTGCTTAAACATCTGGTACAATCTGTCTCCGGCCATCTACCAAGGACTTTTTGCATCCATGCCAAGGCGGGTTGAAGCTGTGTTGCGCGCCAAAGGTGGGCCAACTCGTTATTGACAGGTGGTCATAATGTTTTGGCTCTTGAGTGTATATATATATATATGTGTGTGTGTGTAAGTAACGACACGGACGCGGGGCGAGGAGTGAAGGCGAAATGTTGATATTGCCACCCGGCCGTGTGTCAAAAGAGTTCAAATGCAATTCCCTTATATAATGTCGTTGACCGGTGACGTTTTTCAGCATCTCGAATGTAGTTATACAGAACTGGCCCCTCAAGCCTCTCAAACCCTGACACACAAAACAAAACACACCACAATTCTCAACAAACTTTTATTTCGTATTAACTCCTACTTCTTTACATGATGGTGATAATCCGAAAAAGTCTCTTCTACATAACTCAGGGTCTTTTATAGACTGTTTGAGGTCTCTCATCATGTGATCTTGAATAGGAATACTAATTGGCTAGCTCCGATTCTAGTGTCAGAGGTGACGTATTATATGAGCAATTATTTTTGATTTTGGGGGGAAGCTCTTTTGTCTTTAAAATCGGAAGCGAAAATAGCTCAATGCCCAAGGAAATTTAGAATAGACTAGAATTTGAAAAGGATATAGGGGTTTTTATGCTATATATGTATATATATATATATATATATATATATATATATATATATAGGGTGTCCATAATTAAATTTACCTACTTTAAAGTTGTCTACAGTCTAAACTATTATTCAGAAAGTTATGAAATTTTGTGTAGGACGTATTAAAGGGATGGGAATTTGTTTGAGAGAATAAAAAAATTTATTAAAAATTTCACCACCAGAGGGCGTTTTTTTATGAATTACACATTTAGCCCACATTTACTATAGTTGAAAAAATGATTACAACAAGACATGTTCAACATGACGGCCATCAGTTTCAGCTACCATTTGAAATCGTAAGATAGCATGCTCTACAGTTGACCGCAGTGTTTCTGGGGAAATGCTAAGAACACGTCGTGAAATGCTGTCTTTCAGATCAATAGACCTTTCAGTCAATGGACCTTTTCGTACCCCCTTCAAACTCCGAAACTTTAGAGCAACTAGTGCTGAATTATCGTTTTGGTAAAACAATTTTACGAACAAAGTTCGATCTTGTAATCGTAACCATGACATTCTGATTAGCAATAGCAAGCACGCTGAAAAAAAAAATCTCCATGAAAGTTTCTAAGTTTTATAAAAGCTTCTGCTCTACGTCGACAAAAATTAATTTGCATATTTATTTCTTCTTCGTTCTTCAAATCTTTTGTCCGAAAAGTAGTTATCGAACAAGTTTCCGATCGACTTTGCAATCACTTTAAAGATTGTAAAATTTAATGAGTATGAGTTATTGTGTTAGGGTGACCTATGGATAAAAAGTTGGCGAAATCTTAAGTAAAGAACCAGTCGTAAATGTGTAATTTATCAAAAAATGTCCTCTGGTGGTGAAATTTTGAACTAATTTTTTTATTCGCTCAAACAAATTCCCATCGTTTCAGTATGTCCTACACAAAATTTCATAACTTTCTGAACAATAGTTTCGACTGTAGAAAACTTTAAAGTACAGAAGTTTAATTATGGACACCCTGTATATTTATATATACACTGACATTTCTCTACCCGACCATCCCTCGAAACGGCCACTTTTTTCGGAACCATTACTAGCAGCCATGTGGAAGTCCACCCCGATTCGACGGTCACTGTTTATATATATATATATATATATATATATATATATATATATATATATCAGTTCCGTAAATGATGGACTCACTGACATACAACGCACAGACCAAAAAGCTGGATCAAAAAGGCTGAAATTTTGCATGGCAATTCTTATTATAGTGTAGGGCTGCACTAAGAAAGATTTTTGAAAAATTCTTCTTAGATTTTTTTAAATTAAATTTTTAAACTGTTTTTGGTAACTTTTTTAAGTTTGCATTTAAAATATTAATTTTAGGGTTATAAAATTTATATCACGAGAAAAATTAAAAAATTCCTTTAAAATGAGATATTTTTCGAATCTTTACCTTCATTTTCTGATTTTGGGTGAAATTTTAAAGATTAATTTTTAGAATTTAATTTATTAAATGCTGATCACGTGATTTCTTTTTCTGGTACTTTAAATAAATTTCACGTGCATAGCAACTAAATAGACAAAAAAATATTTTTTTTCTTGCTAATGCGGCAGGCGATTGGACTTTATTCCAAAAATAATAAATTGCAATAACAGATATTATGTTCCTCAAACTGTACTATATTAACTGTACTATATTCTTTACTATGTCCTATTTCATTTAATTTGAAAATTTTCTTCTACATTATTTTGTCTATAAAAATAGCTTTTACGATTTTTTTATAAATGTATTTTTTTACATCAATTTGATCATCGTCAACATTGATCGGCGTATTTATTATATATATTTAATTTTTTTTGGCATTAATTGCATACATTGACCGTTGTATTTAATTTGAATGTACTCCGTAGCGAAGTGCGGGTTTTCAGCTAGTATATATATATATATATATATATATATATATATATATATATATATATATATATATATATATATATATATATATATATATATGAAATAAATTTCAAACCCCTTTTTACTTTTTAACACGCCCTTTCCAAATTCTTTATCATAACGCAACAGAATACCGTCCCCTTAACCTTTGAATCGCGACCTACATGGAAACCGAAATAATTTATTAGTTTTTCCCCTAAGGCACGTGTGGCCAAAGCTTATATAAGCATTATATAACGGGCATCGCGAGACCATCACCTCATATGACGCGACTTAATCACGTGTCAGTTTTTAACCAATTAAAGTTCAGCCCGCCTGAAAAACTCGCGCTTTTCTCAATAATTCCGTAGCTTTTTGGGTGTTTGCTCTCAACCAGGAAACATGTAGAGCTGTCCGTGAGTATTTTACAGCGGTCCTGCCGCATGTCGGGGCGCCGTACCCGACTAGCCGTGATGTGTTTGGAACGTTAAGTTTGACAAGTGTATCTCCAGTCTTTTTAAAACCCCATTCTTAATAAAAGAACTGTGAAGTTTTTTGTGGAGTACCATATTTCCTGCCTGGACTTCCTTCCTATGCCACTACGACTACAAGATTTCTCTGGGACGCTGGGCTATCTCGTCCCTGATGAGTTAACGGCCAAGTTATGTGCCCGGCTACAACCATACAACTATATATATCATTACATATATATATATATATATATTGTGTGTGTGTGCCAGACAGCCAGCCATGCATATTTAGTTTTCACTGGCATTAATGGAAGCATCCATTTTTGCTTCATATTTTAGATATTAAATCTTAGATTCCTGAACACAATATAAATCAATGATTCTCAACCACTGGTTGAAAAATTTGACCGGCCCTCGAAGATTTTTATCTGTCAGCGTTAAAAAAATTTCTTATTCAAAAATAATAATAATAAAATTTTGTACGATATTTTTTACGTTAATGTCATAATTTTATGATCTTAAATCCATAATTTTATATTTAAAGATTGGCAACACTTGAGTGTACTCGCATTTGTCAGTTTTACAACTGATAAATGTTTTTTTTAACTGGATGGAGTGTCCACAGCAGAGAAAGGGTTGCAATAATAACATGACAGTAATAACAAATAAATTTAGAAATCGGCTGTCGGTTGTTTCACCGCTACGACTTAGCTTGACTAATTTAGCACCTACAATTGAAAAATTAATACACCTACAATTTAGCACCTACAATTGAAAATTTGCCTCTCTCTCTCTCTCTCTCTCTCTCTCTCTCTCTATATATATATATATATATATATATATATATATATATATATATATATATATATAATATATAAAAATGAATGTTTGTCTGTCTATATTTGTATAGAAATCCACAGTTTAGGAGCAACGATCGTGAAATTTTACATACAGGCGTCTTTAAAAACAGCCGAGGGTCTTAAGAACTTCCAAAATCGAAATTAATTACCGTTAACTTTTAATTAATAAAAAAACAACAATTTTTGAATGGTGAATCTAGAAAGGGAAGAGCCTCCCAGCCGTGTACCAAGGGTGAATCCAGAAATGTAAGAGCCTCTCAACTTGAAAGGCCGACATGTTAGGCTTAAAGAACAGCGAGAAGCAAAAACGATAGAAAAATAAATACAATCAAACAGTTTCAAGTCATATATTAAACACGAATAATAAATGAAAATAATAATCTTTAAAGTCATAATTTATACTCTCAAATGTATATTTTAAGACATTTCGAATAACGATCGTCTTTTTTATGGTCGCGATTTTTCGTAAACAAACGTTCTCTGTTGCCATTTTCATTTCAGAAGTTTCTTATTGAAAGGAATTAATGTGAAGTAAATGCGTTAATTATTTCCTTACTGGAAATATAGACAAAGTAAAGAATTTAAAAAGAAATTTTTGTTTAATTTATGCATTTGCGTGTGTTTAATTATTTCAAGTGACCCTTTAAAGTGGGCTTGGCATTTTTCCACTAGCCTGAAAAATCAAATTAATATTGAATTATTTAATTTTTTTTTGCTCATCGTTAACCGTAACTGATAGGATTGTTTACATGTGAGCGTATTTAAAACGGACAAATATTGCTGCAAAACTAAAAATCATGAAGCGATTTGGCAATGGCATTTGTCAAATGTACAGAAGTTGCAAAAAAATAGCATAGTTGTAAGTGAGACATATACTTCCAAAAGATTGATTCTGAGTGATAGCACCTATTTCAAGGAAGAATCTGAATTTTGCAACTTACGCCAGAAAATAGAAGATGTTGTTGAAATCCGAAATTATGTCATTATAGATGTGAATATGTTATCCACTTTGTTACAAATCTGATGTGCAGCAAGTGCAAAACAAATTCATTAGGTGCTGTTTTAGAGGAGAGCTGTGTATTTTCACACAAAATTTAAGTTGTTCCATTGGCTGTACAGAAGTTGAAAGTGAGAAGATTGATTCAGAAGATTTTATTGTATGTATACAAGCAGTTATTTGTATGTATACAACCATGCATTTGATGTCAAGCAGAATTTTCAACCGTTACAAGAAAATGTTGCATGAATCAATAATAGTTTCCTGGGCAAAAAATATGTATCAAATCAGACATGAGGTTTGAAAGGAGGAGGAGGTCTAGAGTGCATAAGACGGTCTAGCAGATTTTTCGCCAAGTTGGCGAAATTTTTGGTTGCCAAGCTGAGGCGATTATGGCGTCAATGTTGTTTCTCCTTCAAATTTGTGATGTTGTTTAATGTATTTTAGAGTGTAGTTTGTGTCAAAATGAGTGACATGATTGAATTGAGGTTGTTGATTAAGATGGATTTTATGGGAAATAGGTGTGTAATAGGTTTTTGTATGGAGAATTGTCGTTTACGCTTAGTACAGCCAGCGTAACGATTTCGTACAGCCAGCGTAATATTTGTTTTACTGACCGCTACAGCCACTGAAAGATTTTTTTACTGTACTACAACCAGCGGTACGAGTAGCCAGTGGCTGGGGATTTTCTGTAATGTTTTTGGACGGACGCATCACGGAGTGTAGCGGATGGGAGAAAGGGTATCCGAGCGAAGCGAAGATCCCGTCATAAATCCAGCGGCAAGTTTGTTTTCCAACTTATTTGTTCTTTCTTGGTCGCCACTGATGTTTTTGTTTACATTTCGCACTTTAAGCCTAACAGGTCTGCGAAAATAGCGTTGGCGAGTTTTTCTTTACAGCAAGCACTAAAAAGCGCCAAGCCTTTGGCGAAAAGGAAATCACGCCAAATTTCGCCATATCTGACCGTCTTATGCACTTTTACCGAAAGGAGTGGTGTTTCTCATGATAATGCTATTGCAAACATTGTTTCTTTCGATGGTACCTGGCTTACCCGAGGACATACATCTCAAATTGATGTTGGTTGTGTCATTGATATATTGACAGGTTATGTCATATATTGAAAGGTGATGTCGAAGCACTGTACTCAGTGTGAATATACTAAATTTGATCTCAGAGAGAAATCTGCAGAATATAATATATAGTAGGAAAGTCACAAAACTTCTTGCAGCATCAACCACACTGGTTCATCAGGAAATTTTTTATGTTAAAACATGTTAGCAATGTATTACATATGCATTATTTTGTACGTCAAATATAGTTGCACATTAATTTTATACAAATTTGTGGTATGACTTTCTCAAGTAGCATGATTTATATTTTCTTCATGGTATCTTTTTCTTAGCTGTCATATTTTGAGAACGTTATAACTTTTTTAGGAACAGCTTTGACAAACGCACCTCCTTGTGCAAAATTGGGAAAAGTTGGCATCAAAAATTTTTTGCGACAATGCACCTCCGTGGTGACAACTTTTCCCAATTTCGCACACCTGTTAGTCTTAAAGTGCTAAATGTAAATCCAAAAAAATCAATAGCGACCAAGAAATAACAAAATAAGTTGAAAACAAACTTACTGCTGGTTGTATTAAACTTTCAAAAATATTACAGAAATCCCCAGCCGGTTATTTGTAGCCGTAAACTCAAATTCTCCACACACAAAGATATGACACACCGGTTTCCCGTATACAATTTAACAACAACCTCAATTAAATCATGTCACTCATTTTGCCACAAACTACACCCTAGAAGACACAAAACAACATTTCACTTGAAAGGGTGAAAATTCATGAATATAATTTTGGGAAAAGGAAATTACCGCTGGCTGTATTAAACTTCCAAAAACATTACAGAAATCTCCAGGTAACCTCAGTCAGCAAATAAATTTCCTACATTACAAAATAGTAATATCGCATGCGCGAAAAAAACCACAGCAGAAATAGCAAAAATAAACAAACAAAATACAAAACATACTCAATCCTGCGCTAATGTTAAAAAATTAAGAAAACAATCAAAATTATAAATCTCATTATTTATTATTAAATTTAAACTCTCAATCTAATTACTGCCACAACCGCACACGAATAAATCCCCCCCCCCAATAAAAAAAAAATCTCGCCAAAATCGTATGGTTACAACGCCATACACAAAATCGCAAAATTTGGCAGGGAGGTGCGTCTGACAAAGCTGTACTCGTTTTAAAAATTTAGATAGAGATATAAAAAATTTTAAATATTATAATTTTCATATTATTGATGTGTATAACATTTCACATGCCTTTTTTATACAGTGTTTAACTTTTCATGCAGAGTTCACAAGACCAAAAGACTGATATTTTTCCTAATCAGCTTTTAGTGGTACAATGATAAAAGGCTGAATCTAGCTAAAGTCATATATTAAACCCGAAAAATAAATAAACATAATAACCCGAATACCAAATTGAATTCAGATTTTATATTCTAAAATTTATATTTTAACACATTTCGGTTACCACTGTTGTTCGTAAACACACGATCTTCGGTGCCATATTCATTTCAGAAATTTCTCCTTGAGACAATTTTCAGTTAATGCGTGTTTTCAAAAGTGAAATATACGATGTTCTGTAAATGCCACGAAAATACTTCTATACTGGTGATTTAGACAGATTGAAGAATTTAAATAAACTTTTGTGTAATTTATACATTTATGTGTGTTTAATTATTTAAACTAATAGATTTATATTTTTTAAACATTTTATTCTTGCATTCTTTTAGGGGGTTATAGAGTTACAGGGAGTGGCAACACCGGTGTGTGGTTTTCAAATAATTTTAGCATTTTCTGGAAATTAGCGGAACATTAGTTTCCAAAACAATAATCGTTTAGAAGGTTTTTATTTATATTATTACCATTAAAATGTACATCATTATCTTTATATTATCTTTATAATATATATTATTTTTATATCGTGTGCGGAACGTTAGCTTCATGAGCAATCAGTATTTTCATATGGTTTTTCATTTACGCATAAAACGGAAAATTAAAATGTCACCAAAAATAAATAGGCTACATTTTATGGAAATAAAAGCAATTTCCCAAGGAATAAAATATTATAGGTCAGTCAAAGAATTAGAAGGTGCAGTTTTTGTTTACAATTCAGTAAGTTCTGAGAGTCATTTCATGGTTCTATTGGAAAATTCTGCTAAACCTGTAACTCAGCTTTTTTGCTGCAATGCCAGGCTGAATCTAGCAAAATTTTGAGGAGTTTATTATAAATTTATATATTTTTTTATTCGGTTTTCATGTTACTGATGTGTATGACATTTCCCATCCCTTTTTTATACTATGCTATTTATACTGTGTTTAACTTTTCATGCAAAGTTCACAAGGCAAAAGACATTTTTACTTTTCAGCTTTTAGTGGTACAATGATGAAAGGCTGAATCTATCTAAATTCTGAGATGTGTATAACATTTCACATGTTTTTTTCCTATGTTATTTATACTTTGTTTAGTTTTTAAGTTGACTTTGGTTAACAAACATTCATATTGAATCCCGAATCAAGACACGAGAAACATAGTTTATGAAGCTACTTTGAGGTAATATGTGGATCAGTTTAATTGAACAGAGATTTATATGGAGTTTAATAAGGACAGGATGTTTCTATTATTGCTACAGGATCTTGCATTTATGATACGTGTAGCCCAAATTGCAGATTTCTGTTAATTTTTTCGTTAGTCAGTGCTTTTAACCAATACTTTAATACTTTAATTTTTTTTTTTTTTTTTTTTTTGCTACAGAATCCTGCATTTATGGTGTGTGGAGTCCTAATTGCAGATTTCTATTAACTTTTTCGTTTGTCAGTGCTTTCTACCTATAATTTAATGCTTTAATTTTTTTTCTACAGCATCTTGCATTTATGGAGGTATTTATATGAACAATTTGACATTTTTACTTTTAAGCTTTTAGTGATTTATTATAAATGTATATATTTTATGATATTTATACTGTTATTAATTCTATGTTATTTATACTGTGTTTAGTTTTTAAACTGATTTTTGTTAACAGACATTAAACAATTTGACATTTTTACTTTTAAACTTTTAGTAGTAGAATGACGAAAGGCTGAATCTACTAAAATTCTGGGATGTGTATAACATTTCACATTTTTTTTTAAATGTTTTTTATACTGTGTTTACTTTTTTAATTGATTTCAGTTAACAAGTATTCGATAATTTCAATGTTATTACTGTGTTTAGTTTTTTAAATGATTTTGTTTAACAAACATTCGACAAAATGACATTTTTACTTTTCAGCTTTACTTTTAAAAATTCTTTACTTTCAAAAAGACAATTTGACATTTTTCCTTTTCAGCTTTTAGGGGTTTATTATAAATGTATATATTTTATGGTTTACTTTTCAGCTTCTTTTGCTCCAAAGATGAAAGGTTAAATCTAGCTGAATTCTGAGGAGTTTATTATAAATTTATATATTTTTATATTGGATTTTCTTTTTATTTGTCTGTATAACTTTTCACATGTTTATTTTTCTATGTAATTTATACTGTGTTTAGTTTTTAAATTGATTTAGGTTAACAAACATTCAACAAATTGACATGTTTACTTTTCAGCTTTTAGTGGTTTATTATAAATGTATATATTTTATGTTTTACTTTTCAACTTCTTTTGCTCCAAAGATGAAAGGTTAAATCTAGCTGAATTCTGAGGACTTTATTATAAATTTATATATTTTTATATTGGGTTTTCTTTTTATTTATGTGTATAATATTTCACATGCTTTTTTTTCTATGATATTTATACTGTGTTAAGTTTTTAAATTGATTTTGGTTAACAAACATTCCACAATTTGACATTTTTACTTTACAGCTTTTAGTGGTACAATGATGAAAGACTGCATCTACCTAAAAACTGAGATGTGTATAACATTTCACATGCTTTTTTTTTGCTGTGTAATTTATACTGTGTTTAGTTTGTAAATTGGTTTTGGTTAACAAACGTTCTTAAAATCTCGGGCAACGCCGGGTTTTCCAGCTAGTATATATATATATATATATATATATATATATATATATATATATATATATATATATATATATATATATATATATATATATATATATAATATATATATATATATATATATATATTATATATATATATATATATTTATATATATATATATATATATATATATATATATATATATATATAATATATATATATATATATATACATATATTGTATGAATTTTAATAAAAAAAAGAATATATTCATAAAAATATCATAACGGTAATTTTTATAGACAAAATAATGTAGAAAAAAATATTCAAATTATATGTAATAGATCATAAAGAATATAGTGCAGTTCATATAGTACAGTTAGAGGAACATATCTTTTGCTGCATTTTAATATTTTTTTGGATAATGCTCAATCATCTGCGCATTAGCAAGAAAAAAAAAATTTTTGGTCTATTTCGCTGTTATGCACGTGACGCAAAATTAGTTTAAAGTATCACTAAAAGAAAAGAAACCATGTGATCAGCATTTAATAAATTAAATTCTAAAAATTAATCTTTAAAAATTCACCAAAAATCAGAAAATAGAGATAGAGATTCAAAAATTTCCTTTTAAAGGAATTTTTATGATCTTTCTCGTGATATAAATTTTATAATCCTCAGATTAGCCCGGTGGCGTAGTGGTTAAAAGCGTCAAGCTGCCATCCCACGGGTCCAGGGTTCAACCCTGTGACTGGGCAAAGTCGACTCAGCCTTTCATCCCTTCAGTGGGTCGATAAAATGAGGACCAAGCATGCTTGGGAACTAAACTATGGGGGTTCCACGTCAGGTTGACCACCTGACTGAGACATATGCTGTAGGGCACCCCAAGCTGCCATCCCACAGGTCCAGGGTTCAACCCTGTGACTGGGCAAGGTCGACTCAGCCTTTCATCCCTTCAGTGGGTCGATAAAATGAGGACCAAGCATGCTTGGGAACTAAACTGTGGGGGTCCCACGTCAGGTTGACCACCTGACTGAGACATATGCTGTAGGGCACCCCAAGCTGCCATCCCACAGGTCCAGGGTTCACCCTGTGACTGGGCAAGGTCGACTCAGCCTTTCATCCCTTCAGTGGGTCGATAAAATGAGGACCAAGCATGCTTGGGAACTAAACTGTGGGGGTCCCACGTCAGGTTGACCACCTGACTGAGACATATGCTGTAGGGCACCCCAAGCTGCCATCCCACAGGTCCAGGGTTCAACCCTGTGACTGGGCAAGGTCGACTCAGCCTTTCATCCCTTCAGTGGGTCGATAAAATAAGGACCAAGCATGCTTGGGAACTAAACTGTGGGGGTCCCACGTCAGGTTGACCACCTGACTGAGACATATGCTGTATGGCACCCCAAGCCCACGGTTACGAAAGCGGAGATGGGTACCGCCGGTCCTGGTCCACATCGGACTGTTGCGCCGTGAGTTTTAAGTTTTAATCCTCAGATTATTATTTTAAATGCGAACATAAAACTGTACAAAAACAGTTTAAAAGTTTAATTTAAAAAAATCTAAGAAGAATTTTTCAAAAATCTTTCTTAGTGCACCTCTACATTGTAAGAAGAATCGCCATACAAAATTTCAGCCCTTTAGGTCCAGGCGGTTTGGTCTGTGAGTTACATGTCAGTCAGTCAGTCAGTTACGGAACTGTTTTATATATATAGATAAACAAATATTATAGATATTTTATTTTGTAGTAATCAGAGAACTAATTTGTTTCTATATGCAGTAATATTGAGATTATTTTTTATAATTTTGGGGGATTTTTCTCAAAGGTTTATTTACTTACATACAATAATAATAATTATTATATACAATAATTATAATAATTAGTTATCTTCACATGTGCATATTATTGGAAGTAAATGATAATAAAAATGTTACAATTAACTTATGTAGAGGTTCTTTAATATCAAGTAAAGTTTTTTTGTTTTTAAAAAAAACCACCGGTTCGCGAAATTTTTTCACAAATTTTACCTGCCCGATGGCCAATAAAAGTTGAGAAACGCTGATATAAAGCGATTTTATTGAAAAATTCAGAACTTTTGATGTTTTAACAATTTAATGTTAGGTATCACACTCTACAAAGATTAAAGGAGTGCACAACAAAAGTAAATTGAAAGCAAAAATTCTTTTTTACCGGCATAAGATACACGTTTAGAAATTTTTGAAGTGGAAAATAATTTTAAATTAGGGGTAAATGACCAACAGACATATTCTCGAAATTCGCTGTGGAACATTAAGAGAAAAAAGAAAACAAACATTATGGTAAGTCTATGAATAAAGGACAAGATGATTTGAGACTTCTAAAAAGATTTACTGAAGTTCATACTGAATGAAAAAAAAGAGTATTTCAAAAACGCTTTTTGACCCTGAATTTGGAACGAGCTTTTAACCTCTTTCATATAGAATGGTTGCTTTCATGGTTTCATCTTTCAACGTAAATGCTGTGAATTTGTGATTTTAAAAGGTTGTAATTGCTCTAAAAGGAATACGGTGCTTTCAGAAAAGCTTGCAAACTTTTATATTATTAGTGAGTAGAGACCTGGTAATAAAAGGCTGAAAGTAAATTTGAATGGTAAATCAAACTGAAGTACGAAGAAAAAAAATTGTGAATTTGTGATTTAATTTAAGAGTTAAGGGGAATTTTGTGAAAGAATTTAGAATTTAATTTATGATATAAGAAGAAAATTGTGAGTTAATTTGGGGTTTAATTTTGACTTAATTGAGAAATTGGAAGTTAATTTGTTATGCGTGAGTGAATTTGTAAGTAAATTTATGATAGAAAAATGTTGTAATTACCTTGAAAAAAGGAAGGGGTTTGTAAAATCTTACGAAATTAGATATTATTAGCAAGAAGACCTGGAAATAAAATGCTATAAGCAAATTAGGGATAATAAATAGAACGGATGAATGAAGAAAAAAAATAAGGGTAAAATTGTGAATGAATTTGTAATTTAATTTTTAAGCGAAAATTGGGAATTAATTTGTGATGTGCAAGTGGATTTGTAAGTGAATTTCTGATTTAAAAATGTCGTAATTGCTCTAAAAGGAACATGAGTTTATACAAAAGCTTACGAACTTCAATATTAAGGAGAGAGAACTGCTGATAAAACGTTGGAAGTAAATTGGGGATAATAAATCGAACGGAAGATTATAAAAAAAAAATAAGGGTGAAAAACCCGATCAAAATCAGAAACGAAACATTACATTTATTTCAGATGAAAATGATTCACAATGCTGTAAAATAAATCTAACATAACATTATTTTTTTCTGCATTAGACATGTAGAACAAGTTCCAAAGTCTTGTTAGCTTTAAGAAAATAATTAATTGTTAAGTTTTCGTATGTATAGGTACAATTAATGTGAAGGAAATTTCTGACTTTAAATCTTAATCCATTCCTGTAGGAAATTTAACAAGAAACTGACTGAATCCTTATATACAATCTTTCATCCTTTACGGAGCAATGATTAACATTTTCTTGAAATCATTATGAAAAAATTAGCTTTTTTCATAGAAATAACAAAAATTGACACAGCATCTTATATTAAATTCTAGCTTAATCTTTTATCTAAAATCTCATCGGTTTTTTGTTGTTTCTCATGCCCCCTGGCTGGAAGTTCCTGACCACGTCTATATCGACTGCGGACAGAAGTGTGAGGCTCCCGTTTATATAGCACTACAAGGGTCGGAGTCTGTCGTAGCTAGTTGCCACCTCAATTTTTACCGAGCACCCCGGGGTTGACATCTAGGGGGATCGTACACTCTCCCACCCTCACTGACCTCATAGAGGGACTTTCCAGTCTACGGATTTAATGTGCCCATATCCGTCCTAAACACTGTGGTATTTAATGGCGCATCGAATCGGTGTACCCTCAGCACCGAAAGCCAGCGCGCTACCTCAAGCCCCAACTGATCAGTTTTCCAATCATTTAGCTGAAATCATGAAATTTTGGATTTCCAAAGGTAATTTCCATACTCTTCCCATTTCTGTTATTTTCACGCTAATAAAGTGAAAGAATTAAAAGAATTCTGTTTTAGAAAATCTATACCAAAATACATAGTTAGGAAACACGTTTCATTTCATCTTGTTACCGGGAAGGGTTGTAAAACCTTGAAGATTTCACTGTGAAATTATCACTATTTACTGTAACGATAGAATAAGACTCAAATAAGAAGAAAGAAAATTATTTCGGGTCATTAATTATCAATCCTGTGCACGCTTCCGCATATACATATATATATATATATATATATATAGATTCATATATATATGTACATCACCTGTCAAAATTTGCAAATTCTATAACCGTATGCATGCTGCAGCCTAGCAACTAAAAATTAACGTAGGGGAATCAACATTAGAAAAAACTGTAGGTGAGTTAAAACACAAAGAACAAAACTAAAAACGCAGGTGAATTAACACCCAAAAGACAAAATGTTAGGCAATTAAACTGAAAATAAATAAAAAAAAATAGATTCCCCCTCCTTTGCTTGGCTATATATATATATATATATATATATATATATATATATATATATATATATATATATATATATATATATATATATATATATATATATATATGTTTATATATATATATATGTATATATATATATATATATATATATATATATTATATATATATATATATATATATATATATATATATATATATATATATATATATATATGTGTGTGTGTGTGTGTGTGTAATATTTCCAAAACTTGATCATAGATGTCAGTTTAAACTTTTTTTGTGGGAAATGTTCAACGAGTTCATTCAATGAGAGGTACAGCTGTGTTTTTCGATTATAAAAAGTAAGGAAAATTTTATTGTTTATTTAATTATGTGGTTGAATATTTTTGTTGAGTTACGTATCTGAATGTTTTGCAATACGTATGTTACATTTTTTTTCCTACTTTAAGGAATTTTAAGGCACGTATATAATTCAATCTTTCATTCTAAGCTTAAAACAAAGACGTACAACGACGGAGTGACGCTTTAAATTGGGTGTCTATCTGTCCGTCAATTTCAGGAGAGATGGCCACATAAAATCGAGGAGAGATGACCACCTTTAATTAATATTTCAAAATTATACGGGGTGAGTATTTTAACTAAATGTAATTATATTTAAAATAATTTATAACTTTTATGTTTATAATTATATTAATGGACAAGCTTTGGTTACCTGTTTTATACTCCACAGAGTACGATGTTCAACGCCCTCTACCGGCTATACGTAATGCGCAATCACGCTGCATTTCTAATCATTTATATATCTCTCCGACATGTACCTTCATTGCAAGTTTCGTTACGATCCCGCAATTAGTTCTTGGTGCGCTAATTTTTTTGTCCATGTGTGTATATATATTGGCATTAATTGCATACACTGACATTGTATTTAATTTGAATGTACCGTTCGTTTAGGAACACCTCCTGAACGAAAGTTTAGGAAGTGTTGGTTTATGGAATACTAAAAGTTTAAAATAGTGGCGCCATCTATTGCACATCTGTGAATCGAGAATTGCATCCTTCAAAAATTATTGGTTATCCTAATTGTTAGCAATACAATGCCCAGAAATAAATTATTGATGAATGTTTGTTAACCAAAATCAATTTTAAAACTAAACACAGTATAAATAACATAGCCTTTATCATTGGAGCCTTTATCATTGGAGCAAAAGCCTTTATCATTGGAGCAAAAAATCCTGGAAAGTAAAACATAAAATATATAAATTTATAATAAACCTACCAAAATCCATTAAAAAACTAAACACAGTATAAATAACATAGAAAAAAAGCATACGAAATGTTATACACATTAATAATATGAAAACCAATTAAAAATATATAAATGAATAATAAACTCCTCAGATTTCAGCTATATTCGGTCTTTCATCATAAAAAAGCTGAAAAAAAATAATTTAAAAATAATTAAAAAAATAATAAAATAAAATAAAAATAATAATTTAAAAAATAATAAAATAAAATAAAGATAATAATTAAAAAAATAATAAAATAAAAGCTGAAATAATAAAGCCTTCATAAAAAAGCTGAAAATACAGGTTTAGCAAAATTTGCACGATCCCATACTCGAACCCGAGTCTTACGGGGTACCAAATGAACCGTTTTAACGACTGCACCACGATTATACACAACACTGTTGAGTAAAGTAAAAAATATACGCAATGAGTTTTTTGGAAAGTTGCTATGGGTTGGTGAATATACATACATTTATGGAGTAAGAGGAGTTTTAAGTGAAAAATAAGTTAGCAGGATAGAAGCTTAGTCTTTAACTCTTCAATAGACACAAAGACATAAGCTAGGGGGATTGCAGTAGCGATTAAAAAAGATCGTGACACTTAGCGTGGTTGATTCGAATTTTCCATCGCGTGTGAGAGTGTCAATATGCCGTTGGATCCGATTTATTTTAGAGTATAAAATCTGACTTGAAAGATTATTATTTTCATTTATTATTCTGGTTTAATATATAACTTGAAACTTATTGATTTTATTTATTTTTATCTTTTCGCTCGCTGTTTGCCAGCTAACCCTAACGTAGACGCCATATTCAGAGGGGTGATTCCACAAAGTGTAACAGCTTACAAATTGTTGGTTTTTTATTAATTAAAAATCAACGGTAATTAATTTCGATTTTTGAAGTTCTTCAGACCCTCGGCTGTTTTTAAAGACGCCTGTATGTAAAATGTCACGATCGTTGCTCCTAAACTGTGGATTTCTATACAATTACAGAGAGACAAACATTCATTTTTATATATTAGATATAATTGTTTCAATTTTACCTAATATAAATATTTCATTTTTATAACCCGTGTAGAAATTGACTCAAAACGCATCCTAGACGTCGCATTACAAGACTGCACTTTGGAGAACTGCTTAATATATCCTGGGGAAAATCAGCAACTCCAGAAAACGCAATTTCAGGCTTCAAAGCAACGGAGATTTATCCTTTTAATCCGAATGTTATTCTCAATTACGCGTTTATACAGTTGTCATCTTCTGAAAGAATTCCAGATAAAAACATTGTTTCAACACCAGAAATGCAAGATAGTATTGTTCAAAGTAACTTCGAAACGCCAGCTTCGGAATCGAAAAGAAATGCAAACACCGAAATAGGATATTTTGAATCCCGACCAAGCACATCTAAAACTCCTGATGGAACTGCTCCATCACCAACAAGAGTACTTTAATATATTGCACCAGTTCCTAATGTAACCATGACAAAAACAGTTAGAAAATGTACCAAACACGTAGCTATGCTTTTGACATCACCAGAAAATATTGACAAACGTCGGAAACTATATATATAACGAATAAAAGGATGCTTGAACATATGAATAACTTAACTTTGTAGAGGAGATGCGACACGACATTATTGACGTAGCCAGAGTGGTAATTACTTCTAGTAGACCGGTACAGGAGATGGATTCACACATAAACACTTCAGGAAAGATCAGGAACACGATGAACACTTGAAATATTTCATTCCATGGAACCAAACTTCAAGACACCAGAGAAGATACACTGCTATACATAGTTGAATAAATTGGCACAAGCTGACGACATGATGTTTGACAACAACGTCAACGGACAGTCCATAGCTGCCAAGGCTTGAATATCTAATACGATTACATCCTAATATATTTTGGAACAGTACGCAGACAGCGAGCAAGGACGTAATGAAACAGCGCCAAGTAAGAAGAGAGAGCGAAATCGCCCTGTCTCGCCTTTTATGCTGAGTAACTACCAATTTTGCCGCTAGGCTTCGAATTCTTTTAATTGGTTGACTCCGATCACGTGGTATTTCCTCGAAGGGGGTCGAGATCACGGAAGTCTAAATATAACTTTCCCGCTTATGCGTTAAAGAGAATATTAGATTATTTCGATTTTCGATTTCGTTTTTAAAATAGGGCTGGGCTTTATTGAGGAAAAATTAAGATACACGTTACATATAGGACAATTAATATTAGTGGGGAGTTATTATTACATATATATATATATATATATATATATATATATATATACAGTTGGCTCTCTGTTTAACGACGCTCTACTTAACGACGATCTCTATTTAAAGACGATATTTCTCAGTCCCGGCCCCTCCGACGTTATGGGAAATGTTACTTTATACGGAATTGGGGTGTGTATGCATCTTTGACTTTGCATTAGGATTATTTGTGTGCTTGCATGTACGATGCGTTGAGCTCTTACTGTTAGTGGTGTTTGTCTTTTCATTTTCTTTTCACTAATTGCTTCCTTGGGGGACTCGGGGCCTTGGGATATCTGTTGGTCTTACCTGCATCCTATTCAGAAAGTTCCCCTTCAGGTAACTGAATTGGTTAGGCTCCCTGATGAAGAGACCTTTCGGTTACCTCTATGTTGTTTTATGGTTCAGTTCCGACACTTATGCAGAATATTGCTTTTGGTGCGTGGATGCCCTGAGTGCTTGATTTCTGTTTGTTTTTTGTCTATATTCGTATTATTTTTATCTATCTCTGTTGGATTATATATATATATATATATATATATATATATTTATTTATTTATTTATTTATTTATTTATTATTTATATTTTGACCTCAAAGAGCCACACAATCTCAAGAAGGTAGCTTCATAAAATTGCATGGTTAGTGAATAGAGAATTAGTTCTTCTAAATATGAGAAAAGTTCTAAGAAAGATTTTTTAATTAAAAGCGGCCATTCAATTTCCCAAAAAATGAAAACAATATCCTATAAGGAATATATGGAGGGGAAAAAAAGTTTAAATCCCAGTTCTTAAAATCATTAAATGTTATGTTAACCATCTCCTAAAATATGTGTAGCATTTATTTATTTACAACTCAAAAATAAACTTGGCAGGCTTCATACTGCGGAGATGCGGCATTGTGAGATAGCCTACTTTATGGTCTCGAGATACTCCACTGGCAGAACTATAAATATATAAGCATGCGTGTGAGTGTGTTTATATGGGGAAATAAGATACAAACACCATAAAACTTTGAAGTTTTAGAATTAAAACAAAGAAATATTAATCTTTTTCAAACGGAGGATTTTCAAAAGAGAATATCCTAACATTGAACTTATTAAGCAAATATATTTGCGCTATATCTTTCGCAAGCAGAGGCGGCCCTCTGTTTCAAAGCGAAATATTTACAATTCATTTGTTATGCTTTGAAATTTTTATTCGGTTTTCTCAAACTTCATACATAAAACAGAAACAAAAAATACAGGGAACGAAAAGTAAAATCAAAATGCTTTGCTGAAGAAAAACATCGTAAAATAAAAGTTGTATGGATGTAAAGAAATGAAAATATTGCACCATGTGTATTTTGAGATCCAGAACAACATTTTATGAGATATTCTTTTAAAAATCTGAGGCAAAGTTCTATTTTTCCCCATCACTCTATGTTGTTTCAAAAATAGGGCACGAGCAAAACTTACAGTATTTATTTTATTGTTGACATGTTGTAGAAAATCTTTAGCAAAACTACAAAAAATGCATAAGTATTGATGAAGAAATATTAACTTTTAATAACTCATTTTTAATGAACATAAAGAGGAAGGGAAAGTGATTAACTTTAACAGCATGAACTTGTCAATCCTGTAAGTTTACAGCACGATACATATCTACGAATGCATATAAGTTTTATTTCTGAGATATTGGAACATAACTGATAGTGGAGCATAAAGAATTCTGTCCTGAATTTCACTTGCAAAGTAAGGAATACCAATTTTTCCCCTTTTCTTAAACTTTAGTTCATAATTCATCTTGCAATATCGGTAAAATTACCCATATGGGTAAAATTACCAATAAAACTATAAAAATGCATATGCAATGATGAAGAAGTATTAACTTTTAATAACTTCACCATTTTTAATGAATATAAAGAGGAAGCGAGAGGGATTAACTTTAAACAGCATGAACTTGTCAATCCTGTAAGTTTACAGCACGATACATATCTACGAATGCATAAAATTTTTATACCTGTGATATTGGAGCATAACTGCAAGTGGAGCACGAAGAATGCTGTCCTGCATTCCACTTGCAAATTAAGGAATACCTTTTCCTCTTTTCTTAAACTTTAGGTCATAATTCTTCTTGCAATATCGGTAAAATTACCCATATGGGCAAAATTGGCAGTAAAACTACCAGAAATGAATTTTCAATGATGAAGAAATACCAACCTTTTACTGATACATTTTTTATTGAACCTTAAAAAGGAAGCCAAAGGGATTAACATTTACTGCTTGAACTTGTCAATCATGTAAGTTCACAGCATGGTACATTTCTACGGAGATATATTAGTTTTATTCCTGTGATATTGAAGGACCCATTGGACCAATTGGAAAAGTTCAATACCCATACTGAACATGACGATTGCTGCCTTTCATTCACCTGCCAAATGAAGAATACCAATTGTTCCTCCTTTCTGAAACTTTAGTTTAAAATTCCTCTCGCAACATCGATAAAATTGCCAGATCGCTAAATTCACCAGTAAAACTAACAAAAATGTATATACACTGATAAATAAATAATACCCTTTTACTAGTAATACATTTTTAATGAACGTGAAAAAGTAGAGTGATTAATTAATATTTACGGCATGAACTTTTTAAACATGTAAGTTTATGGCATGGTACATTTCGACGAGGACACAATAAGTTACACGAAGACACATAAGACACTTAATCTTTTTGGCAAACTATTTTAAAAATCCAGATTTTAAAACCCAGTCTCTAACAGGTAGGTAAATGAAAATGAAAACAATCGAAGTATAGCCTTTTGCTCATGGCGTTTTTATTGTAACTGTTTGACCTGTTATTTAACAATATCCTGACACAGATATCTTAACATATAAAAAATATAAATAAAAATATTAAAAATATGTAATAAATTAAAAATTTTAAACATATTTTATAATTGAATAATTTAATACAAATTTCGTTCAGACTATTCATGACTTCTCTAATTTTTTTAGCTACCCCCTGTAGTTTTCGACACACAGTTTGTCCACTACTGGTATATAGCATGGTGTATTTCTACGAAGGCATGAGTTTTATTCTTGTGATAGTAGAGGATAAATTTAACCTCATTTTGGACCACGAAGACAGCTGCCCTGCATTTAATGAAGAATAAAGAATACCAATTTTTCTTCCTTTCTGAAACTTTAGTTTTTAAGTCCTCTTGCAACATTGGCAAAATTAACAGTAAAACTAGAAGAAATGTATATGCATTGATGAAGAAATAATAACCTTTTACCAATGCATTTTCAATGAACATTTAAAGGAAGAGAGAGTGATTAACCTTTACTGCATAAACTTGTCAATCACTGCATGAACTTGTCATTGAAATTGGAGGATAAGTTTAACTTCATGCGGGAGCACGAAGACTGCTGCCCTGCATTTAATGGAGAATAAAGAATACCAATTTGTCTTCTTTTCTGAAACATTAGTTTATAATTCCTCTTGCAACATCTGTAAAATTAACAGTAAAACTAGCAGAAATGTATATGCATTGATGAAGAAATATTAACCTTTTACTAATGCATTTTCAATGAACATAAAAAGGAAGCGATAGTTATTAACATTTACTGCATGAACTTGTCAATCACTGCACGAACTTGTCATATTGGAGCAAGAAGACTGCTGCCCTGAATCGCAAAGTAAAGAATACCAATTTTTCTTCCTTCTTCAAACTTTAGTTTGCAGTTCAGCTTGCAACGCCAAAATTCAAGAGTAGAACATAGCTGTTTATAAACTTAAATCCGCAGTTTTCTAAAATTAATTTAAATTATTTTATTACCCAGTCAGTAAATTAATACGAAAATTGATAAGTGTAAGCCTACAGTTTTTGAAATATAGCATAAATTATTTTATTATATAATCAGTAAAGTAATAATATAATTTATAAATGTAAGCCTTCAGTTTTCTAAAAAATAATTTAAATTATGTTATTATTGAGTCAGTAAATTATTATTAAAATTTCTAACAATTTGTTCGACGTTGCCATTTTTAAAAGCTCGCTCGCAATCTCAAGAATTGAAATTTATCTCCTGTACTACATATAATTGTGAAGAGTAATAAGGGGAAAGTCCGGGATTATGGAACTCATCTTGTTTGGGTAATTGTTGCAATGGGGTAGGGGAATAGGGGAAGTAAAAATAAGCATAAACTCTATTTCAATATTTATACTTTTCGGGGGAGGGGTCTTTATTATAGCGGGACTGGGCAAAGCTCTGTTTGATAATGAAGTCTTGCTAGAGGCTAACTAATATTAAAGAAGTTTGTGCAATGCGCAAGAGTAGGGATATTTTTCTAAATATATGAATTAAGGAAAATTGCTTAGCAGGGAGCGTGAAGCCCAATTATTAGCATGGCAGAGAGAAATTTTTCCATGAATTGAAAATTAGTTACGATAAACTTTTGTTTTGTGAGTATGATATGGATAATCAAAGAAAACTTGGAAAGTGTCTACAGGGAGTCTTACATCTTAATGCATGTTTCTGGTGCTTTGGGACTGAAGCCAGGATGTCCTCTATATACATAAAAAGAGCATTAGAAAAAAATAGGAACAGTGGATTGTGAATAGCATAGTCTAGTCATGTAGTTTTTGTTTTCCCTTCATCGAAAAACGCGACATTTAAAAACGTGTCATGAACGGATGGTTAAAAATAAATATGCAGATTTTTCAACTTTGAAGGCAGGACTGGAATTACGAAGCTCTCGCGTCACAGCCAATGGGGTTTGTACAAATAAATACAACAAGTATTTAAGATGTACGTATTTTTTCAGCGAGTTGGGGTTTTAAGCAGTGACTATTCTGCGAGTGAGTTGGTGCTTTCAGCCATAGTGTTAGTAGCTGTTTTCGCAGCAAGTTTGATATTTAGATGTGTTTGCGACGAATTGTCGAGCCATTAAACTTGTATCCCTTCTTTCTTCCTATACCTATCCCAAGCTTTACCATTCAGTTTAAGTAGTTTTTTCAAAATTAAAGTAGGTTAATTTTCGCCCGTTCATGACACGCTTATCTGTATTCTTTTTTGTTTAATGGTTAAGTTTTTGTAAATATTTTTCTTCCAAGTTATTGGATCAAATCGATCCCCTTTTTACTATGTTTTTATGTAAAATAAGAAAAATAAAGGCATTTTAGTTAGCCTCATCAAGTCTACTTTCTTGTGAAAGGTTTCTTATTTCAGATAATTAGGTAGGGGACAAATTATGCTGTTTAATCCACCCAACAAGTCAAAATGTCTCTAAATTTTTCTGTACAGTACTGAAAAACTAGATGTGCTCGAATGTCTCTTTATATCTTTGTTTTCAGTGTAAAGAGTGTCAAGTCCAAAATCGTAGTTTTGAGAAAATCGGGATTGAAAAAAAAAGCTTTTGTAAAGTCAGTTTTTTTAAGTTTAATTTTTAATATTTTTAAGTAAATTTTTCTTATTTTATTTTTGTTGAGTAAGAGTGTTATGTCCTTGATTGGGATATGACCTTTAACACTAACATGCTTGTGTTTTGTTTCACATATCGCAAATTTTCCCTGATGAAAAAAATATTTAAGAGTGGAATTGGAGTTAGCTTTTTGCACCATACAATAGTCCTTGATTTGACATGTATGGTTTGTTAACTCATTTTAGCCCATTTTGGACTAAAATGAGTTGACCCTTTGCACAGGAAACAAAGATATGTAGAGTCTACATATACAGACACATTTGATCACATCTTGTTTTACAGTGCTGTAGAGAACAGTTTAAAGACATTTTGATCTACAGATCTACATTGTAGACCTCTAGATGTAGACTATCTATATGTGCCCTCTTCTTGTAGACCAGTCTTGTTATCGACAAGACCTGTTTATTATGAATGTTTAGGGAATAAGGATAGTGCAAAAGTCGACAGGATTCAAGGTGTAAGACAGGAAGAATAATACAGATCAAATGACTGTAAGTAAACTATGACATAAAATGACGAAAGTTTTGCTTTGAACTCATGGGGAGGAGAGCGATATTATAAAAAACCATAAATTATACGACCTGCTTTTCAAAATACTGTTGGGTTTCTGCTATTTTTACTTAAATGGTGGAGAATTGGGATTATACGACAACATCCAAGCTGTCAATAAAGAGGAAAAGAAACTCATTGGAAAGTCTTTCTGCTCCAGTCTCCCCATTCATCCCAGAAACTCTGACCACACTCATTATGTTGCACCTACCTATACAGCGCGTTTAACTTTAGAGCCATGGGAAGTGGGGTTGATTCAAGAAATTCAGAAGTAGCGACAGCAGGGGTACAGAACAATCAATCATCTATTATGAAATAGGAAACGTATCAAGTAAAGTGCCTCCATTTTTGGAAAAGTTACTGTTTTAATACTCTGGAGTGCAGCTGTTACAGACTAAGATGGCTAAGATGTATTTTAAAAAATATTCAATTCCCCGAAACGTATATACAAGCGGTAATATAATAAATACTATCTATAGTAAACCCTGAGAGGAAAGTAATTTCCAACAACTAAAGTAGTTTGAGTACTTTAGTTTGAGGAAAGTAATTTCCTCAAATTAAATGTTTAGGGAGCAAGGTTTTTGGACTAGCACATCTGACCAAAAGATTGAATACATTTATTTGCGGCTGAAGTTTTATTTGCACCCCCGACCCTTAAGGCTGCTGTGTACTGATCCTATCGAATTCGCTCGCTTCAATGTTAACCTATGGAGAAAATTTGTCCAAGGATTGCCGATTTGATTGAAAAAAGTTTTTTTTTTTAATTCTACTCTGTAATAGAGAAAGAAATTTTACTCCTTAAGGAATATTTCATTAAAAAATGCAAATAATATTTGAAAATTTAAATTATTCGGGGGGGGGGGGGGGGGGGGAATCTGGTCTAGTATGTTTTATACGCTTGTAAATTCCTTTGGTGGTGGAAATTTATAAAATTAATCCTGCTGCAAGGTGCAGAAAAGTTCAGACTAACTGAAAATACCATTTTTATTGGATTATCGGAATTTATATAGTTGTCAATAGTAGACATATTTTCTCCGTAGGTTAACATTGAGATGAGCGAATCCAATTGGATTAGTCAACAACAGATTAAAAAATTGCTATGTTTTATATAAAAAAAAAATTTAGGTGCATGGTTGAAATAATTATAGATTAACAAGTGAAATGAAATTTGAGAACTATTAACATCGAAAGCACGAAGATGTGATAGTTATGTTAAATGAACATTAATCTTATTTTCGAAAGTAAACACATATAGAACGAGAGAAATAGTATTACTATTGTTTCCGGTGGATCCCAAAACTCACAAGCAAGCACAAGATAAAATGAATATGTACAACCGCAAATAACTCCTCTTATCTCCTTCAGATCTAGAATTTCCACCCACCTGGACAGAGAGGGGAAAGTTGAAGGGGAAAGTAGCCATCTTCCTCCACTACCCTTGGGGGCGGAGTTTAAGGCCAAAACTCCCGTTTTACAGATGGAAATGCAAAATTATTGCTTAGAATACTAATTACTTATTAACACAAAAAATGCAAAAAAAAAATCTTTAAAAAAAGCCTGAAGTTTCAAGATTTACAACTTGTTCTCCAAATTTTCAAACTATTATTAGTTATTTTGTTACAGAGCTTTTTAGCGTTTTGGAGTTTTGAAACTTTAACTTAATTTAAAAAATATTTTGAATAATAAGAATAATAAATTAGCAAAGCATTTATTTTGGAAGTCTACTTTCAGATTCCGAAAACAGAATTCAAAAATATTCATTAGGGCACCCGGTATGCGAAGTGTTATTTCACAATTCATTAACATTGAATCGTACGATCTGCGAGGTCTCCACTGGAGAGAGGATATCATCTGAAATCTTACTAGATCTCTTAGACATACTTTATCTCACAGAATGTAAAATAAAGAAGTTAAATATCTACATTTTAAAAAAAAACTGTGAAATTATCACAAAACTGCATCTATATTTTTATATTTCCATTTACCTAACAATTCCTCTCTGTTATTTTTTTCTTTAAGTTATCTCTTTAGTTGCACAGGTTGAGTGTGCAGTTAATAGCACAGTTCAATATGCAGTTAACTACAATCCAGATCAAGGTAAGCCAAAATAGATCACATTGTTCGTTTAAATACGTTTATAGATCAAAAGTTGGGTTGCTGCTTATTCTTCAATTTATAGGTCCAGTGAATTTTTTGTTCCATGGGCGCATTTGAGGAATGAACAAGCTTTTTATAAAGATACTTTGCCTGGTTTACTTAAAATTCAATAAATCTAAAAATACATAATAGTTGTCGCGACTGTTGTGGGAATGTATATAGTAATTACCATGACCGGGGCAACCTCTGATTTGTTATCAGACTCCCCAAGCGTAAATCTTTTTGATCAAACAAGCATAAATGTTTTTGACGTATCTGTAATTCTTATTTCTCAAAAAGATTTGTACAAGATATACAAGAGTAAGAAATACACTGAAGTGCCACTGAATTAGGGATAGCAAAGCCTATGCAAATTGTGTAGCGTTGCGCATCATGTATGCGCAAATGAGGGCGCTGTGGTAACTGCATATATAGCGCGTACTGTGGTTGTTTGAATTAGTTGTTGGAATTGCCAGTATGGGTAAACTGCCTGATTTAGACGCCTTCGATCGCGGACAAATCGTAGGTGCGCGACGCATGGGCCATTCAATTTCTGAAATCGTCAGACAGCTAGGATTTTCAAGGTCGACAGTGTCAAGAGTATACCAAGAATACATGGATGGTGAAAAAAAAAAACTAGCGATCGGCCAAACTGCAAAGGACAATTAGCCTTGACAGTGCGTGGTGAGAGACGGCTCAGGCGTATTGTACGTAGCCAGCGAAGCCAAACATTTGCTCAAATTACCACCCAGTTTAATGACGGTGCCATTCGTACAGTCAGTAAACGGACTGTGCAACGCTCGCTTCACCGTATGGGTTTCGGGAGCCGTCGACCTACGAGAGTACCATTTCTCTATACTCGCCATTGGGCTGCACGTCTTGCCTGGACAAGAGAGCACTGAGACTGGAGTGTAGAGGTCTGGAAACGAGTAGCATGGAGTGATGAGTCTCGATTCCGACTACTTAACGCCGACGGGAGGCTGAGAATATGGCATTAGGCTCATGAAGCCATGGATCCTGCATGCCTGGCTGGAACTGTACAAGGGCATGGTGGCTCAATCATGGTCTGGGGTGTTTTTTCGTGGCACAGTTTGGGATGTTTGGTGCGTGTACCAACCTCCCTCAATGCAATTCGGTACGTAGAGTTGCTGGGTGATCACCTCCATCCGATTATGCTATTATGTTATCCGCACGGTAATGGAGTTTTCCAGCAAGACAACTGTACTTCTCACAAGTCCCGGTCGGCTACTGGCTGGTTGGATGAGCATTCCTCTGACTTCTCTGTCATGAATTGGCCACCTAGAAGCCCAGACTTAAATCCTATTGAGCATCTTTGGGATGTTTTGGAACAAGGCGTGAAAGGCCATCACACAGCACCAAAGAACCTTACTGAATTATGGACAGCTTTAGCCAATATTTGGCAAACCATTCCCGTGGAACGTTTCCAGAAACTTGTTGAATCTATGCCTCGTCGTGTGGCAGCCGTTATCAAGGCCAGAGGAGGCCCAACTCGTTACTAGGTAGGTATCCCTAATTCAGTGGCACTTCAGTGTATTAGTCGGTGTTTATTCTTTGTACCTCATCTCAGTATTTTTGGACTGTATAAACTCATGAGGTTAGTTTTGTCAATGTGCTTGAGTAGTCATATGGGATTAGTTCAACTCATTATTAACTTATGGAGAAAATTTTTCCAATGATTGTCGCATTGCATCAGAAGATATATTTTTTAATTGTACTTCATAATAGAGAAAAAAAAATTTCACTAGGATACCTTTGTCATTCTTTAAAAGTAACTCAAATAATATTTTTTAATTTGAAATATCCGGGGAACAAATGTTGTATATTGTGGTTTGTACTTTTTATAGTTCACAGTGTTATTGTACACATAATTTCCTTTGATGGATGAAATTTCTAAAATAGAAAAGATACACGAGCAAAAGATTCATTTCTGTATTACGGGGTACAATTTTTAAAAATATATTTAGGTCAAAATTGACAATCATTAGAAAAATTTCTTGAGGTTAACATTGATCTGGATGATTCCAATACGGGACCCAATATGAGGTTAGTTAGGCCAATGTGTTCGAGTAGCCATATTGGATTTTTTCAGCTCAATATAATTAATTTATGGAGAAAGTTTTTCCAATGATTATTGACTTGCATCTGAAGATTTTTTTTATTGTACTCCATAATAGAGAATTTTTTTTCACTAGGATAACTTTGTCATTCTTTAAAAGTAACTCAAATAATATTTTTAAATTTGAAGTATCAGGGGAATAAGTGTGGTTATATTGTTATTTGTACATTTCATTGTTCACAGCGAAGGCCTGGTGGCTCGGTTGGTAAAGGCAGTAGGCCAGTGATCTGAACATTGTTGGTTCGATGCCTGTCTCTGGCAAAACCACCGACGTGTACAGTAATGTCGGCTGGTGCTCGGTAAACGTCTGTCGTAGCTGTAATGTCCTTCAAGTTCCCAAAATACCTCTGGAAGTGCGAGGTCAAGTGTTCCGGTCTCATCACTTGACTCGGTTCAAAATTACGGCGATGTTCTTCGAGGTCAAGCCAGACTTCAGCCCTAGAGGTACCTCGCCTTAAGTGAAGCTGCTTACTACCCTTCACCATGGACCTAGGTCCTTTGAACTTGGTGTAGGCTTTCCTACACCAAGGGGATTGGAACAAAATTGTTTACAGTATGTGTTTATTGTGCACATAATTTCCTTTGATGGTTGAAATTTCTAAAATGGAAAAGATGTCCGAGTAAAAAATTTCATTTTCTATTAAGGAGTACAATAAAAAAAAAATATATATATATATATATGTGTGTGTGTGTGTGTGTATATATATATATATATTTAGATCAAAGTAGACAATCATTGGAAAAATCTCCTTAGGTCAACACTGAGATGGGTGATTCTAATATCGCTGCTAACCAGAAATCCTTACGGCTGCTGTGTACTAACCCTTTTGCCTTCGCTCACCTCAGTATTAACCTATGGAGAAAATGTATCCAAGGATTTCCGACTTGGAATTAAAGATTTTTTGTTTAATTGTACTCTGCAATAGAGAAAGAAATTTTACATCTTAGGGCATTTTCCGTTGTTTTTAAATGCAAATATTTTTTTTCAATTTAAATTATTTGGGAAAAAATCAGGTATAGTATGTTTTAAACGCTCATAAATTCCTTTGGTGGACGAAAATTATAAAATGAATCCTGTCGTAAGGTGAAGAAAAGTTCAGCCTATCTTAAAATGCTATTTCTTATTTTAGTATCAGCATTTACGTAGCTGTAAGCAGCAGGCAAATTTTCTCTATAGGTTAACGCTGAGGGGAGCTTATCCAATAGGGTTTGTAGACAGAAGCCTTAGACCGATATAGTTGTGAAATAGTCAATGGAATCATATTTCATTTTCAGTAACTGGATTCTACCATATATCACATATCACTTAACTGCCAATACTCGTTATTAACTCAAACATGAATTCCTTATCACATAATCAGGAAAGCTGTTACATGCATTTATTATGTTTCAGCTCAGTGGAGATGGTTTTCTTTTATAGCCTATGAAAACTTTATCAAAAAGGAACCAGTTGTGTGCTGTGTGCATATCTGAGAGCAGGTCTGAAATATCTTGATCTAAATTAGCAGAAAAATCAATGCGTCGTTTGAGGTAACTGATAACTCATATCGAGAGATATTTTTAGAGACTGAAGTTTCGTGTTAACGTTTATTTAAAGAAATAATAGTTCGTTTTTTAAACTATCAAATTTTAGTTTATTAAATGAAATCATAATTTCTCTTTTAATATGTTTTGGTATAAGTTCATGATACAGGATTTCTTCATACCAAACTGTTACAATTTAGATTCTAAAGACAACATTATCACATTTTAGTATACAAAACAAATATAATTTTAAATTTTTATATAAAATTATACAATTTTATGACAGGCAAAATTGAGTTTTTATTAGTTACTCAACAAGCATCTCATAGTAAAAATTTCAAACATTTTATGGTAAAAATTCTATTCTTTTATGAGTAATAAAGATAAATTAATAAATAATACGTTATAAACGATAAAATAGCTAAAAAATAAAGAAAATAGCTAAAAATAAATAAAAAAGATTCCTTAATACATTTAATTTTCATTTCAGAACCCAGTAAACGCAATATCTATCTATCTATCTATATATATATATATATATATATATATATATATATATATATATATATAAATAAGAATAAGATGAAAGAGAAAACCAGTAATAGCTCTAAAGCTACATGAAGCCAGGAACATCCAACATGTAAAGAAAAGCATGAATAAGGTTTTTGACAGCATTTCTTCATCAGCGGTGTCAATACTGTCTAAAAACCAATGGATTGTTTCTGATGAGTATGATCTATTAAATAAACACACTCAGACACCGTACAATCCATTATTAACAGAAGAATTAAATAATAAATGAATAAAGTTTGATTAAAAGTACTTAACCAAAGAACCCCAAGCCTGGCGCTAGTCAGAGTGGAAGTTAAGAACTTGTAACTGCAAGATGACTGACGTCATATAAATTGCAACCATTGAGGTAGTGGATACTCAGTTACAGACTTACTTAGGTTACCATATTTTAAGACTATTATTCCTTTATTTATTTAGTTTTTATTATTGTTACTACTATGAGTTAATTATTTTTTATTTTTCTTATTTTTTATTTTTGTTTTTAGTAGTTATTATTTTTATTTTAACCTATTGTTATGTTTAACTTATTAATGCAACAGAACAAACTATTCATTAAAACAAAAACAACCAATTATGTTTTTGGATAGACTAACTGGGTAATTATTACGAGTTAGCACAGCTTTCAAGTCTATAATATGCTTAATCCTATTGTCTTTAGAACATAGCCTATTTATACGAACTAACTGATTTACAATAATGTTATTAAAAACAGATTTATGTAAACAGGTTAGATAATTTTGAAATTTAACAATATTAAAATTATAGTCAGATCTTTTGTCGTATAAGTCATAAGTAAATTTATTGTAAGTACTTAATTTAATATTAATATCTAGAAAGTTTACATTAATATTATCATGGCTACTTTTAATTAGTTCCAAATTAGGAGGGTAAAAATTTAAGTCTATAGGGTTATTACTTTTATTTATTACTATTATATCATCTATATATCTAAATATATTGTAATTTCTATTTTCTATAATATTAATTTCAAAATAATATAAGTATAAATTAGCTAACATACTTGAAGCATTACCACCTTGTGGTACACCTTTGGACTGTAAGTATATACTATTATTATGAACTATGTAATTATGTTTAGTTACTAATTCTAGGAGCCTATTGAAACGAGTTAGTTTAATTTCGTTGTTTAAGTATTGAATATTATTTTGTACTAACATTATGATTATTCTATTTAAATCAATTATATCAATATTATTAAATAGATCTTTAAAAGAAAAATAGATCTTTCTCATAAGTTACAATATATTTACAGTTATCTAATGTTTGTAGTTTTCTAATTAGACTATAGCTATTATCAATTATACCACAAACACCAGATGTTATATTTTTATAGATTAATTTAAGGTATTTTAATAATAATTTACTTGCTTTTGTAGCATAAGTATTATGACCACAGGTTACTGCTCTAAAAGCAATAGGTGTTTTATGAAATTTTGGAACTAAAGTTATATAAGGAAAATGATAAATGTTAGATGAAATACCTAGTAGTTTATATTTAGCTATGATTTTCTTAATAATAATATTAGTAGTTTCTTTTAATGGCTGAAAAAGATCACTATTTTCTAACTGTTTTTTTAAACATATGGCAAAATATTTTTTACAAATTATAGCATAGTTGTTGGCTGCTTTATCTACATAAGTGACTATAAAGTCATCTTGTAATTTTGTAATAGCAGCTTTAAAGTGTTTATAAGGATTATTAATGTTATTTCTATTATTGGGTAATTTAGCTTGTACTAGTTTTAGTAAATTAATTTTCCAAGGGTTGAAAGCTTCAGTAGGTACAAAATAATTAATTGCTATTTTGTAAATAAATTTATCTAAATCAGCATTTAAGAAACTAATTATTTTCTTATTATTATTAGTACTAGGTATTCTAAACTTAGTTCCTAAATTCATCAAATCTCGCAGTGCATCATCTTCCACAATATCCATATTGCCTGTTATTACATGACCATGTGTCGTATCTATATAACTATTGTAAATGGGCAGATGACAAACACAAGTTAAATTTAATGACTCAGAAAAATTTTTTGATACCTGATTATAGTTAAATATACGTCTACCCATAGGCAGAGTATATTTAAAGGCACGTTTTATTTTTATTTCTTTTATAGGAAACATATCATGAAGTTTATGAAACATACTATTGAAGTTAATATAATTAAGTTTATGGTTAGTAAAATTTAGTACACAAAATGTGTTATTATCTGAATTTTGTTTTTTATATAAGTTTATTTTTAAATGTTTTGCCCGTGTTAGTATTAAATCATATACCAGATGCTGATAATGATAATTCTTTAGTTTCGTATTTAAAAATAGTTGATAAAGCTTGATGATATGCTTTTTAACGATAGAAAAAATCCAAGCTTTTAATATTTTATATTTATAATCATTTATAAATCTTTCCTGAAAACTTAATAAGGCATTTTTATATATGTTACTATCAAAAGTCTTACTTTTATTATAACTTTTACCTCTTTTAGTTCTTTTTGAGGACAGTGTATCTTCAATTAGATTAGGGTAAATAGGTTGAGCTGACACATCAGTAAAATTAAATTTAACTATATTTTTTTGTTTATACATTTGATTAAGTCCATATGGAAAGAGAGTTTTATGTTTTTGCATATAAATATTTTCATAATATAACCTTTCAGAGGGTGATTTAATTATATCAAGTATGGAGATTACAATATTTTCAAAATTATGTTTTTTGAAAGCAGAAACGGAAAATGGGTCGTGTGTGTATGTGTGTGTGTGTCACAAAATCTCAAGAACTGTGAGTCCTACCTTGAAGAAATTTAAACGGTTTAATGTGCTTGGGAAATCAGGATGAATGTGACTATTTTCATCCCGCTACAACGTTCCGTTCCCGAATTATGTTAGAACAAGTTTGCGCGGTATCAACGGATATTTTTGTTCAAAGCCATTGTAATATTTCATTGTTGCCAGTTAAATTATAACATTTGCGTGAAAATAAATAGACATGAATTAAAAACGTGATTTCTTCATATATTGGCGCATACATGAATGAATTTGATATATTATTTTCATATACGTGTTTCTTTTTGAAAATGAAAATATAAAGATGGAAAGCCATAATCCATTTCAGCCATTAAAACTATCCCAAGCTACCTGTTCAAACTTAAATATACTGAATCACACGTTCACTTAGCTAGAAACACGTGCCTTTAGCCTTGACGCGATGATTTATATAACGGAAACATAGCAGATGATTTAGTTTTGAGAAAAAATTACAATAATAAAATACGTGTACATTCTAATTAAGAAAGTTGGAAAATGGCTTTGAAACGTAGCAGACGATTTAATTTTGAGAAAGAATTCGTAGCATAAAATAAGCATATATACTTTTTCAGTAATAATTATCAGATTTTCTGTGCTTATTGATTCTTTTTCTATAATAAATCCATTCAAACATTATTAACTAGCTGTAAATTAATTCTTTAAAATGCCCAAAAAGAAGAGAGCAACTTTTAATCCTGACCATTGAAAAAAAATAATAGCAGAAACTGAATCCCGAACGAAGCCGGGTAATAAATCTAGTGCCCTCACACACACACACACACAAACAAACACACACACACACACACACACACACACACACACACACACACACAAACAAACACACACACACACACACACACACATATATATATATATATATATATATATATATATATATATATATATATATACACTGCGAGAAAAGTAGTCTCTTTTGAACTATACCTACAAATTAAACATGAAATTTAAATTATTTTCACAAATTTAAAAAACAAATTTGTTTTGATGGATGCTTACAAATTCGTCTTTTATACCGATTTATTCTGTTTTGCTCGATAGATAAATGCATCTTTTGTAGGTACCGAAAAGTTAAATAATTAAATAAGCGCTAAACGCACAAGGGGATGCATTTATATTGATTCACTGAATTCCAAAACCTCAGGCTACTAATTCTCTCAATGGACAAAAGCGTGAACCTCTTATTGAACAATACTATGAGAATCTATTAGTTTGTTGTCTAACTCAGTCGTTGCTGCTCGCTGACTTTGTTTATTCATAAACATAATAGCAGTATAATTCCCTTCATAAAATCGTTAAAAACTCTGTTTTTGATTAATGTCACCCGTTTACTTCAATGTATCATCTTGTTTGAATGAAATGATTCAATTATCGTAATGAAATCATTCAATGAAAAAATATATTTTGATATATTCTAAATAAAATGGCATAACCACGGGAAGCTGTTTGGAGTACCCCTATCCAAAAGCTAAGAACTAGGAGGAACAAAAGACTGTTAACTTTAGTTGTCTTAAAATCCGCATCCCCTGTAATAGAAACGAAAAATATTTTTATTATTATAAACGACAAAAACAAATTCAAAATATCCCTTCTGATTATATTAATGAATTTTAAGGACAAAAGCTCGAAGAATACTTTGGTTAAAACATCAGACTCTACGTGACAATTGTTGCAGCCTTTTTGGCTGGGAACAGGGCATGATTGTTTGGCCAACCACCTTTTCCATATATAAATTTTTCCTAGCTCACACCTAGTGATTGCAATATCGGACCAAAAATACACCATCAGTATTCGGTATTTTTTCAAACGTTATACCAGGATACAGGTAGTAGGAATTTTTCAAAAAAGACACAAGAGAACACAGTTGTTTTTTTGCCATATTAATAAGTTTTTGTGAAAAATGAATATACTTTAAAAATATAAACAATTTTGCTATGTACAAATATAAAATAAAGGAACAAATGTCATAATCAACTGTTATTAATAATAGCTGTAATATAATAATTTATAACATTAGACACAAAAACTATAAATGAAAAATAAATCACTATAGTATTACAATACAATGAAGTAACAAAACATTTAGCATTATTATTGAGAAGAGTAAATATCACATAAAAATTTTGTTGGCAATCTATTATATAATATCTATTATTAAGGGGACAATGGACTTTCAACATATTTTTTTTTAATTTTCAGTTATAAACTCTATATACACAATTATAATAATTAATATTCTTTTTAATACATTTAAGACTCTTAGAATTCACAAATGAATATTTTGTTAGGAAATAAGGCCTTTTTCAAGGACTTTTTACTTTTTGCTAGTATTTTTGAAAATACTCCATGCGAATTAATTTTCTTCTGATTTCTTTAAAATTTCTCAGGATTGTTAAATGAAGTATTTACTACAATGCTGTACATAATTCTTTGAAACTCTAAATATTTGTCAATTTTATAGACCATGGTATGAAATAAAAAGAGGCAAAACATTAAAAAAAATGACAGGCAGAGTTAAAAAAATTATTTTTATGCCTTTTGATTCATACAAAAAAAAATTTAATGTACAGTTATGTTTATATTTATATATGGTAAATTTCTTGTAAAACATTAAGGTTTTAAAAGATATGGAACTACGCGGGGAGCCTTTTGAAAAATTCTAGAATAACGCCAAAAATATTTGAAAAAAAATTATCCTGCCACAAAATATCTATTTGTTAATTATAAGTGTCTCCAATGTATTGAAATAGAATATTAAATATTCTCATTCTGTTTACAGAGTTAAAAATTGAAAATTAAAGGAAAAAACGAGTTTCAAGGTCCCTTGTGCCGTTAAAGAAAAAAACAGCTAATTTATTAACTGCGTATTTTTGAAATGCGATCGTGAAAAACATAATGCATCTGTTAAACTGTCACTAAGCCGGGACATTCTTGTGCCCGGAATTTTTGTGCGCAAATTACCTGCAGTTAAATATACACTTTCTGCTTCTACTCTGGTTGGTTGTACTGTTAATAATGAGTGACATACTTACTCTTAATATTTGCCTCGAAGTCCTTCGTCTTCTAACACATTTCGGTCTGTCGTCTGACGGTTTTGAATAAATCCTTTTTTTTTCTTTTTTTTTATCATTGTTTGTAACAATTTTTTCATTTATAGCTAGTATTGAAATTACTAATCGAAATGGGACGAAAATGAGAGGTCAAATGATTTATGTTAGTACTGCCACATCAATGAAAAAAAATGCGTACTTCAAATAACAGTACAGGGCCAATAATTTAAGTCAAAACTTTTGACAAAAACATATTTATTATTTATAGTAATTCCTAAATACCGGTATTTATACTTAGTAGATACCGGTTTTACGAAATTGCAAAATATCACGAAATACCGGTATTCGATATACCGGTATACGGGTATTGTAATAACTACTCATACCCTTATTGTGTGCAGGTCTTAGAGTGTGATGAATGCCGTACACATCAAGGTTTTCCCAGCATGTTATATTTTTTCCCTGCTCTTCAAATCCAATGCATTAGTCAGGACCCTACATAGCAATTAAGGTGACTGCCTACGGAGACAATTTTTTTTAAATCATTTTTAAGGTTTTTTTTGGTTTTTTATGGAAAATAGCACTTAAAAATTAAAAAATAAACAAAAACTTACCTGTAAATACCATACTTTTTTATAAATTGGTCAATTTGAAATTATTTTTAATGAAATTTAGCTAAAACGCCTATCACTCTGCACAAAATTCTAATGCTACTATTTTAATTTCCTTCTCACACATGATACATATGACAGTTATCTTCAAAATGACCTACAATCTAAGAGAAATTTTAAAATGTGAAAATAATACAGACAATTTTCTGTTGCAATATGAAAATTTTCCCCGATTCGTCATTCCTTTCCTTATAAAAACAGCCCCGAATGAAAAACTATTTATTATACATCAATTATTGTACGTTATTTCAGTAACAATAGCATCTACAACCTGAAAATTTTATCAAATTATACGCATTATTATGTGAAATATCATGATAACGGTAGAGAGTTGAGCTAAAAAACATAATTCTGAGAAAAATGCATTTAAAGTTGTTTGTCACTTCAATTTTGTAGCAGACGATGTATTTTAAAATAGCTATAACTCTGCTCCTAATTGATATAGAATGAAAATCAAAATGGTTTGAAAAACAGAAAAGATTGAATTGCACGATTCTTGCAAAAAATAAAATTGACCAAAATAGTCAAAAAATGACATTTTCAACGTAGGCAGTCACCTTAAGCCTTCCGGTAGGAATCCCTACTAGTGATTATGCTGCCACCAAAATTTATACGGAGTACTCTAAACAGCGAAGTCTGGGGGGAAGGTGGCTCGTGCCATCATCCCACCCCTACAAACTCCACGGAACTTTTCGGCATACAGATTCAGTATGCATATACCCGGCTTAGACATAAGAGAATTCAGATGTCTTGTCAGGACTCGAACCAAGCACCCTCAATACCGAATCCTGACGTGCTAACCACCACGGTGCTCAAGTCCCTTATTTGCTGTTCATCGACATATCAAAATTATAACATATACTAGCTGAATAACCGTATTTCTCTACGGAGTAAATTTAAATTAAATACAATGGTGAATGTATGCAATTGATGCCAATATATATATATATATATATATATATATATATATATATATATATATATATATATATATATATATATATATATATATATAAAAAATCGTAAGGGATATTTTTAGACAAAATAATGTAGAAGAAAATATTTAAATTAAACCTAATAGAACATACTAAAGGATATAGTGCAGTTTATATAGTACAGTTTGAGGAACATATCTTTTACTGTATTTTAATATTTTTTTGGATAATGTCCAATCGTCTGCAGCATTAGCAAGAAGAAAAATATTTTTTGTCTATTTCGTTATTATGCACATGACGCAAAATTAATGTAAAGTATCACAAAAAGAAAAGAAACCCCGTGATCAGCATTTGATAAATTAAATTCTAAAAATTGATCTTTAAAAATTCATCAAAAATCAGAAAATAGAGGTAAAGATTTGAAAATGATTTCATTTTAAAGGAATTTTTATGATCTTTCTCGTGATATAAATTTTATAACCCTGAGATAATTATTTTAAATGCAAACTTTAAAAAAGGTACAAAAACAGCTTAAAAATTTAATTTTAAAAAAATCTAAGAAGAATTTTTCAAAAACCTTTCTTAGTGCACGCCTACAATATAAGAAGAATCGCCATGCAAAATTTCAGCCTTTTAGGTCCAGCGGTTTGGTCTGTGCGTTATATGTCAGTCAGTCAGTTACGGAACTGTTATATATATAGATTATGATTTATTTAATTAAAAATTAGTTTAATATAAATTGTAGTCATAATTATAAAATCAAATAATGAATTTATAACTTGTATATGTCACTCAACGCAAATTTTACAAGAAAGCTAACTGTAATTTAGTGTCGAATTTATATTTAATGACATTATTTTAATACCAGTCAGAACCTTTCAATTTGGAAAATTTTTGTTTTAAAATTCTGATTTAATGTAAGCCTCTAACGGACAAAAAAAAAATTACTGTCACCCAAATTAATAATGCATATTCGCAGAAGAGGAACATTCTTCAATTATTTAAACAACGTTGCAGTCATTATTTTAATAGATAGGAAGCGTAAAATTCATTGAGATATTTCAAGTATTTCACATAAAAGAATAAAAAGTATGTACTTAATTATAGAAACATATGAATTTAATAATAATAATGAATAAATTTCTTGATGGTAATATAATATTTTATATATTATAAACTTTTCTTTTGTCAAAAAAATGTTAGTTTCTCGTATAAATAAAATTAAAACTGCGATAGTTTTATTGTTCAAATGAAGCATATATTTTTTTTTCTAAGAATAAGTATTCTTAACATTTATTTTCCATTTAATTAAATTCTGCTTATTAAGCATTCTCGTATATTATTAAATCTGGCTTAACGACCTTATGTAATATTTTCTACATTTTTCTTTGGGAAAAATAATTCCGTACAGCACTTTTTTTTTACACTTTACAATTTTAATAAGCTTTTACGCAATAGAAAAGACTTCCTTTTTGTGACATCTACAAAGAGCTTCGTGTTACAGTTTATTCATTGTAGAATTAATCTCGTTTCTGATTCTTATACTACATATACACGTAAGAATTCCTTTATAAATTTGAAATATGCAGTTAAAATTCCTTTGTAAGAATTTAACGGCATAGAACATTTTTTTTTTTTCAAATTTTGTGTTTCACATTATTTATACAACAATGGACTACAAAATGGGTAAAAGTGGTAATATTTTTTTAGCTTATAGCTAATTAGAAGTAGTTCTGTAAGAAATAAACTGAACTTTTGTAAGAAATGAACGGAACATAACTCTGGGCTTACTTTTAATTTTTATGTTTCCGTTCAATTCTTTTTGTTATCTGTTTATAACTAATTAGAAGTTGTTCTGTATGAATTTTACGGTACAGAACCCTTGGTTATTTTCTAATTCCCGTGTTTCCCATTTGAACAACTATGGAGTACAAAAAGGGTATAAGTGGAAATGGTTTATCAGTTTATCACAAATTAGAAGTAGTTCTGCAAGAAATCATATTTTGTAAGAATTTATCGGTACAGAACTCTTGAGGATTTTTCCAATTCTTGTGTTTCAGTTCAATTCTAGTGTTATCAGTTTATGACTAATTAGAAGTAGTTCTGTAAGAAATCATCTTTTGTAATAATTTAAGGTATGTGACTACCTTCGGAGGACTTTTTTTCAAATTCATAAAATTTTCATGAAACATATATGTTTTTAATTAAAATAGGGTACAAAACTATGAAATTAAATGCAATTTCAATGAAATATTTATAAATTTTCAAAATATAGGCAATTTTAAGGTAAATTTTAGTGAAAATTTACATTTACGCTACATCTCATATAACAAATTCTAATGAAAATATATCAATAATCTTTATGCAATATGTAGATAACATACTTACCTGTGTCATTAGCTAAAAGATTTGCAGCACTTCTAAAATTTATTGAAATATTCAAAATTTTGCACAAAAACTCAATTTAAAGAAAAAAAAATGCTTATTTTTTTTTTTAAATGTCATTAAAATAAATAAATAAATACAGAAATGCTAGATTTTTAGCTTATAACATAGCTAGGAACTATTAAAACATTTTGCCAAAATTTCATTTCAATAGCTTTAAAAAATTTTGAGAAATGAAATTTATCGCACACCAAAATAATGAAAAACACAGTTTCTCAGAAAACGCATTTAAAGATTTTAATCAAACATAAAAAATTTTTTACCAATCCTAGATTCTTAAAACTAGCCATATTTGTAAGTCACACCCTCTTTAGCTTCATTTTTAACTAATTTTTACTTTCTTTTAGCTTTTTGCTCTTTTCTGGTCAATTTTGTAGCAGGTAGTGATTGACGTCTCGATTTCTGAATCCGTTCTTCGTCAATTTCTATGTAGTTTTCAAGCATCAATGGATCAATTGAGATTTCGAAATGTTTTTTATTAAAATAGGGTACAAAACTATTAAATTAAATGCAATTGCAATGAAATATTTACAAATTTTCAAAATATAGGTAATTTTAATGTAAATATTAGTGAAAATTTACATTTACGCTACATCTCATATAACAAATTCTAATGAAAATACTTCAATAATCTTTATACAATTTGTAGATAACATATTTACCTGTGTCATTAGATAAAATATTTGCAGCACTTCTAAAATTTATTGAAATATTCCAAACTTAGCACAAAAACTCAATTTAAAGAAAAAAAATGCTTATTTTGTTTTTAAAAAAAGTCATTAAAATAAGTAAATAAACAAAGAAATGTTAGATTTTCAGCTTATAACATAGCTAGGAACTATTAAAACATTTTGCCAAAATTTCATTTCAATAGCTTAAAAAAATTTTGAGAAATGAAATTTATCGCACACCAAAATAATGAAAAGCACAGTTTCTCAAAAAACGCATTTAAAGATTTTAATCAAACATAAAAAAATTTCTACCAATCCTAGATTCTTAAAACTCGCCATATTTGTAAGTCACACCCTCTTTAGCTTCATTTTTAACTAATTTTGACTTTTTTTTAGCTTTTTGCTTTTTTCTGGTCAATTTTGTACTAGGTAGTGCTTGACGGCTCGATTTCTGAATCCGCTCTTTGTCAATTTCTACGTAGTTTTCAAGCATCAATGGATCAATTGAGATTTCTAAATGTTTGAAAACAGGTAACAGTCCTCTATGACCAGAATTAAATAATAAAACTGCAATATGTGCACCTAACAACAATGTTTTCTGTTGGACAAATGTTTCTTTTGGCAAAATAGTCCACAAGAGATTGTTAAAACTCTCATTATTGTTTTGTGTCATTCCGTGTAAACATTTTTTGAGCAAATTCTTATCACAAAGTTCAAAGTAGGTTGGTTTTATCGTTTTTATAACTGAATCTGGAAGACCCGGTGATTTTTCCAAACACTGTTTACCATCATATAAAGCTCGCTTATATTTACACCAGCTGTCTGGCCCTTCTGGACACTGTCCATGCATGGGCTTTTCATTTCTAGAGCAACAGTGAAAAAAAGCAGCTATTACAGAAGATTGCATGTTTTCCAAATTTCCAATGTTGCTACGAATAGCAATCCCGTAGTAATTTTGTAATTTATCGATAAATTTATCAGTTAATTTGCCTTTTCCACCTAGTCCTTTAGTATTTTTTTTTAATTTTCTGAGCCGTGAGCCTACTCTTTTTTGTATATGTCCTATACATTCTAGCTTTGTCACCGTGTTCTCCCCATACATGTCTTTCACTTGCATAAAGGCCTTAGAATCACCATCTCCATAATATTCAGTGTACTGCAGTTCTCGTTTCATCATAGACCTTTCAAAAATCCTAAATGCTCCAACAGCTTCCATGTTTCCTGATGAGCCTTTGTAATTTGAACATAAATGGTCACTTTTAGAGTTCATTTCACACATTTTGCAGTACTGCGTCATTATTTCTATATCCAAAAGTTTCCCAGTATCAATGGAAATAGCTGACACACAGGCATTTAGTGACATATATCCTCTCCGCTGCCATGTGCCATCAAGTGACACACCACAAGTTATATTGTTTTTTAAGTTTTTTACCTCTTTTGCAGCTGCCTTCATATTTTCTTCAGAAACAAACTGTACTGCTTGCAACAGTTTGAGTTCATGAGTTCTGAATGTTCTATTGCAAATATATGGCAAATTTAAGGTACCCAACAACTTCTTGCCAGCTGTAAATCCTCTACCTATAAGTCTCAGTCCAAATACCAACAAAGTATTTAAAGTGCTACTTTTACTTTCTTTGGGGGTTGACGAAAATCCAGTCCTGAATCCGCAATCACAAACTAAAGTAAAGTTTGAACACAGTCCTAATTTAGAGTCCTTAGTCAGTGTCAATCCTGTTGCAAAACAGTTCGGGCAGCAGAGAATGGAAAATATATTTACCAATGTTTGAATATCCATTATTCGATTTCCTTTTAACTCTGGAAAGATAGTTCCTTGCACATCAAAAATTTCATAATTGTTCAATTTTGATGAACTTGCAGTAGAAACATTGATGATTTCAGGCGTAGCAGTAGTGTTCATTTTCGTGTACCTATTTCCGTAAAAGGTACGTTTTTTAGCCTTCTTAGACCTTGCTTTTGGCATTTTTAAACGATTTTTAATCTAAAAAATCTTCAAAATATCATAAAATCCAAGAAACAAGAAGAAAAATATGAAGAAATAGCTCGTATATAACTATAATAAGATCGCAAAAAGAGTGTATATAACGTGCAAACGGTAATTAACGTTGCCACTCTATAACTGAAATTTAGTAAAGAAATAGTTGCCAGATGCAAATAAAACAACAGAAAATAAATAAAGGAAACTTGAATCTATACTTAAAAAAATTTTTGGATATTTATATTGTTTTGGAGTAAGAAAATAGTTGTTCAAACTGATTGTTTACATTTTTTACGGCCCTTTAAATGCAACTTCCGGTATTCGAAATTTCATTTCCGGTTTGTTATTTATACTATAACTTTGCTTCTAATTATCGTAAAAACAAAAATAAAGCATTTTTAGAATCCTAAATGTGTGGCCTATAAAATGAACCAATAAAAAAAAAATCGAAATTTTTCGCTAAAACGAGGATTTTAGGGTAGTCACATACCTTAAAGGGCACAGAACTCTTGGTTTTTTTTTCTAATTCTCGTGTTTCCCATTTGAACAACTATGTAGTACAAAAGGGGTATAAGTGGAAATATTTTATCAGTGTTGTGTATCGCTTTATAAATTAAATAATTTAAATTAAATATACAGTGAATTAAATACCTTAATGATTTTCTCCACCTATTGTTTAACTTTGATGAGTGTCATCAGATTAATTTTCGAGCGAATTAATTGTAGTGACACTCATGAAAGTTGAGCAAATGATAAATCATGTTTTATGTACTAAATGTAACATGCAAGAATTTAATGTATTTTAGTGTTTGATTGACTGTTAATTTCAATTTATTTTAATTTTTTTTTCATGTGGATTGACTGACGCAAGGTAAAGTTTTTTTTTTAATTAAGCTTTGTTTAGTATTTTTATTTATTTTCCGCCTTTTATTTTTAAGTTTTATACGCTTAATTTTTTTTTCCTTATATATATATATATATATATTTTATATTATCACGTATTGGTTTGAAACACAGAAGTGTTTCTCGAGAATCTTTAAAAAAATATCGATACAGTTTATTCAGTTGCATTAAAAAAGAGAGACCATTTTGCCCACTTTTTGCAAAGGAATATGTTGGTAAGAGGACCACATGGGGTTTCCCCATATGGTTGTACCCGGATGTGAGAGAGTCAGAGAAGCTGTAATGACTTCAATAGTGGCCTGCATGAAGTAGAAGATAGTGACGTAACAGCTGCAACACTTATTAGTGTTGTTTCCCCACGCGCTGATTCAACTCAACTCCAAAAATAATATAAGAGGATTTTTAATAGATTGTATAAAATTTTTTTTGAACTCGTTGTGTATCAACAATATTTCTGGTGAATGGATGTTAAATATAATTTATTTTCATAAGAAGAGAATTATTCCTTTCGCCACAAAACACAAACACGCTACAGACTTTGTATTTTTGGTGGCAAGCGTCGGGATGGAATTATCAAGTGCCGATTGCAAGCTAAGTAGAATTTGATTTGAATTCTAATAAATAGTTTGGCGATTAAAGAAGAATATCGAATTTGAGAAACTTTGATTTCGTTTATGATTTATATAAACCATCTGTATTTTGAAATTATTGACTCTACATTTGTATTAGTGTTAGGGTAATAATTCTTTAATGGAATTTGATAGTTTGGCGTTTGAAAAGTCTCATGAAAAAAGTTTCCGAGAAGAATTCTAGATAAAGTTGATGTATGACGTTTTGAATGTATTTTCACTAACGTAAAGTCTGAATTTGAAATTATTTATTTCAGCAATTGTATTTTTGTTTTGGAATAGTAGTTCAGTGAAGACTTTATATCAACTGTTTGGCCAGCGATTTGGCGATATTTTTTGAAGAACGACTGAAAGTTCATTATTAGGAACTGTATGTATGTTCTTGTTTAAATAAATATGAAATAGAATTTGACATAAATTCAGAAGAAGTTTGGGAAAGAAAATACCCGAAATATTATTGAAAATAAACTTAGAATTTGTTTTTGAAAGAAGTGCACGTGATTATAAAAGAAATATTAAAGTCATATTTTGTTTTGAACGTGCGTTTCAGTGATATAAAAAGCCGAATTGAAACAAGAAAGTTTGAGATTTATTTCAGTAAACGATTTTTATTAAAAATAATTTAAATTGTGCAGTATTTGCAAAACATTATTGTGTATTTTTAGATTGTGAAAAGTTTGTGGAGTTAGAACAGACTTCATTTTGAAAGGTAGATTTTTGGTTGAAAACTTTACCTATTATAATTGTGGTAATTTGGTGCAAGTTCAAGTTAAAAGAATTTATTTTGAAATTTTTAAGAAGGTTGTGATTTGCGTGTGGTTGCTAACATGTCTTTCTTAGCAAAAGGTAGGAAAGCGGACTTATTACTTGTTTGCGAAGAATTGGGAGAAAATATATCATCTTCGAATAAGATTCCCGAAATAAAAGCAAAAATTTTAAACAGTAGCAATTATGTTGAAGCTGATGTTAAGATTATTCTAGAAAGAGTAATTGAAGACAGGAAAACCGAAGAAGCTCGCCAAGATCAAGCTCGCCAAGATGAGTTAGCTCGCCAAGAATTAGCTCGCCAAGATCAAGCTCGCCAAGATGAGTTAGCTCGCCAAGAACAAGCTCGCCAAGATCAGTTAGCTCGGGAGAAAATGCAGTATGATCTAGAAATGAAACGTTTGGAACTTCAGACTCAAAGTGTGTCAAATCCTCCAACCCGTCAAACAACCGGTATGGAAGAGCATAAAATACAATTAATGAATATAACTCCAAAATTTGATGAAGAACGTGATGAAATGACTCTCTATTTAATAAACTTTGAACGAAAAGCAGAAATGGCTAGGGTTCCAAGAAGAGATTGGGCCGCCTATTTATTGGGAGTGCTGCCAGTGGAGGTTTCCAATATGTTGGCGAGAGAACCACCGGAAACCGCAAACAATTACGATTCTGTAAAAAGTCTTATCTTGAAGAGATACAAATTAAATCCTGAAAAATTAAAGCAGTTGTTTTACAGACATCAGAAGAACGCAGAAAAATCTTAAATTGCTTTTTAATAAAAATTTAATAAAATTTTTTAAGTTTTTTTTTGGTCAGTCAATCTTAAAAATTTCTTCTTTTTTTTATTGTGGCCATTTTTATATTTTATTTCTTTATGTTGTTCAAAGTGATAATTTTTCATTTTATTATGAGGGATTTAATTTAATGTTTTATGTTTACAAGTAGAACGAGGGATATTACTAATATGTATGTGTATATTGATGTATAAAGGAGTTATGGCAATGAGATAAGATTTCTCTAAATTCTATTGTTTAACGTAAGGTGATTAGATTCTATTAATTTCTGTTAATAGTAATGAATAAAAATTTTGGTTTTTTTCCCTCAGTTAAAATTGTGTCTGTCATGTTTTGTAAATAATCATTTGTGAATTTCTGTTAGCCACAGAATCTAGTTAAGAGATTCATAACACAACGCAATACTAACCACTATACGTTTTAAATATAAGGAATAAGTTTAAAATAATTATTACTGCTTTGTTTGATTTGAATGATTGAATTAATTAAATTAATACTGCTTTGACTTTGTTTGATTAAAAAAATAATTAAATAAGTAAAGTAATAAAAGAGTTAGATACAACAATCAGTTTATGACTAATTAGAAGTAGTTCTGTATGAATTTAACGGTACAGAATCCTTGTTTTTTTTTCTAATTGTTGTTTTTTCCATTTGAACTACTATGGAGTGCAAAAGGGGTATAAGTGAAAATGGTTTACCTGTTTATGACAAATTAGAAGTGGTTCTGTAAGAAATCATCTTTTGTAAGAATTTGAAGGTACAAAATTCTTGGTCATTTTTCCAACTCTTGTGTTTCAGTTCAATTCTCGTGTTATCAGTTTATGACAAATTAGAAATAGTTCTGTTAGAAATCATCTTTTGTAAGAATTTAACGGTACAGACCCCTTGGTTTTTTTTTATATTTCTTGTGTTTCCCATTTGAACAACTATGGATTAAAAAAAGGGGTATAAGGGGAAATAGTTTATCTGTTTATCCCAAATCAGAAGTAGTTCTGTAAGAAATCATCTTTTGTAAGAATTTAACGGTACAGAATTCTTGGAGATTTTTTAAATTCTTGTCCTTTAGTTCAATTCTTGTGTTATCAGTTTATGACTAATTAGAAGTAGTTCTGTAAGACATCATCTTTTGTAAGAATTTAACGGTACAGAACTATTAGTTTTTATTAAAATTTTTATTTCATATTATTTATATAACAATAGACTATAAAAGGGGTATAATTGGTAGTATTTTTTAGCCTGGAACTAATTAGAAGTACTAGTTCTGTAACAATTCAACAGAACTTTTTTTTCTACCTTTCTATTTCACATTTGAATAACTATGCAGTACAAAAGAGGTATAGGTGGAAGTATTATAGTAGTTTATATTTAATTAGAAGTAGATCTGAAATAAGTCCTCTTTTGTAAGAATTTGACGATACAGAACTCGTTGTTTTTTTCTGATTTTGTATTTCATGTTTAGACGACTTTGGAGTACAAAACCACAGGTGTATAAATGGAAATATTTCACCACTTTATGACCAACTAGCTGAAAACCCGCGCTTCGCTACGGAGTACATTCAAATTAAATACAACGGTCAACGTATGCAATTTATGCCAAAAAATAAATATATATATTTATAATAAATGCGATGATCAATGTATACAATTGATGTAAAATATATATCTATCTATATATATATATATATTTATAAAAAAATCGTAAGGGATATGCATTTTTTTTGGATAATATCCAATTGTCTGCTGCATTAGAAAGAGAAAAAAATATTTTTTTTGTCTATTTAGTTGTTACGCACGTGACGATAAATTTATTGAAACTACCAGAAAAAGAAATCACGTGATCGGCATTTAATAAATTAAATTCTAAAAATTAATCTTTAAAAATTCACCAAAAATCAGGAAATGGAGGTAAAAATTCGAAAAAAATTTCATTTTGAAGGAATTTTTTTTATCTTTCTCGTGATATAAATTTTATAACCCTCAATGTATTATTTTAAATGCAAACGTAAAAAAAGTTTAAAAAACAGCTTAAAAATATAATTTAAAAAAATCTAAGAAGAATTTTTGAAAAATCTTTCTTAATGTACCCCTACACTATTAGAAGAATCGCCATGCAAAATTTCAGCCCTTTAGGTCCAGCGGTTTGGTCTGTGCGTTGTATGTCAGTCAGTGAATGAATGAGTCAGTTACGGAACTGTTTTATATATATAGATAGATATAGATTAAACGTTTGTCACTTGGAGAAACGTTTAATTGACAAAACGTTTACAATATAGACGTTTACAATATAAACGTTTACAATTGACAAACGTTTATAGATACACATTGTTATCTCAAAATTAGAGTAAGAGATGAAATAAAAATACAAAAATAAAAAAAGGATTTTAAGTAAAGAATGTTTTTTTAATTATTTTAAGCACCTAAAATAATATTCAAATTAATATTACGTTACTTAATAATTGTGTGCACGGCCGCCATCTTGGATTTTTTTGCGCCAACTTGGCGATTTTACCGTGTTTTGAGGAGTGGAAAAATTCTCGCCAATGTGTTTTAAGCGGTGTTTTCAAAACGCTGGACTTTGAATTTTTTTAAGCTTTTTTAATAAAAAACACCTGTCTAAATTATGAAACTTAGAAAAATTTTTGAAAAATCATTTAAACGTTGGACTTAGATTTATTTTTGGGTTTTTGATAAAAACCACTTTTTTCTGAAAAAATCATTCTGAAATATTGGAAATTTTGGGTTTTTCTTTTAGCTTTTTTAATAAAAACGACCTTTTTAAATTGTGAAACTTAGAAATATTTTTGAAAAATCATTTAATCGTTGGACTGAGATTTTTTTTGTCATTTTTAATTAAAAACTACCTTTTCAAATTATGATCCATATGAAAAATTTGGTCAAATGAATTTTACTTACAGATAAAATTTCAATGCCATCTATTCAGTTTGCCCTAACTCTTTGACTAATAGCAATGAATCACCAAAATATTATGCTAATATATTGTTAATTAGAAAAAAAATACAGCATTTTCGCACCACCTAAATAACTTGCAATTTAAAAATTATCTAAAATTCAGCTTTGAAAAATGTAAAATAATTATGAACCCATAAATTTATGGTGAGTAACCAGATCCTCTCTCTCTCTCTCTCTCTCCATTGTGGTAATGAAATTTTACTTCAGATTTGACCTTAACCAAATATTTGGTGCATACAATAAAATCGGGACAAGGATTATTTGACCATTTATCCTGCTGTGTTGGAAATAAGACAAAAAAAACCTTTTACTAAACCAATAACTTAACCTTAACTAACTTTTTAACTTAGGTTCCTGGGGAGAGAGAAATTGAACTTCAGTTATTTAAATTTATTTGTAATCCACTACAACTTGGAATTATAAAATATTTTAAAATATATTGTATTTAAAATGTATACTGAATTTTACATTTTACGAAAAAATGATGGCAGACAATTTTTACTTCAAATAAATGAAATGGTGTATCATTATACAGTCCGACCACAGTACGAAGAACCACGGTTGGCATAGTGCCAAGACGATTCTATTCACTCTGTAGGTAAGGCTGCTGAGGAAGGAGGGGGAAAAGTCTCGTAGTCTCTCGACATTCTTTAGAATCGGTTACTAACTGCGCTTGCTTGCTTTTTCCTCGTCTGTTATTTTGATTATTATATTGAAATTAATGGATCCTTTACCCAACACAACTGCTCGGAATAAGCCGTTCCGTAGTGATTGTAAACGTATAATACACAATATAATTAAATTGTGTGATAAAGAAGCACTAGAATGAAATGTTATTGTTCCACTTTCGCAATCCCTAAAGAGAGCTAGTGAAATGACCGGGATATCGATGTCCAGTGTAAAAAGAATACGCAGAAAAGCAAAGGGTGAAGAAACTCCAAAATTTGAATCTCCGAGGAAACTTCAGAAAAAATGAACCACCGAAAACGTAGCTTTAGATAATTTTGATTGTGATGTAATCAGAAAATATCCACTCCTATAAAACTCCTATTTTTTAAATAGATTTGCTTCTTTCTTTTTATTATTTTGAAATTATTCACATATTCGATCAAAAATAAAGTTTTAAAAAATAACTTTAAAATTGCGGACAAAAAGCAGTCTGAAATACATTCCGTATTTCACAAACAAACACATCCGAAA
>OU015496.1:135681819-135844319 GCA_907164885.2 Dolomedes plantarius
TATTTCTTATATATATATATATATATATATATATATATATATATATATATATATATATATATATACACGAGATTACGCATTTCTAAATTCAGTCCACGTATTAATATGGTACGTAGAACTTGAGTTAAATTCACTATGAATAATCGGCCTTGAGATGATCGTCATCAGACTTCAGGATAAACCCTTTCACCTATTCAGAATAGATGAAAGGTGGAAGGTTAAAAGTCCTATAATTTCATTATAAATTGATTTCAAGTGAAATGAGTAATGTTTCAAATGTTGCAAGAAACAACCGTATTATTGGTAAATTTACGTATTTTAAAAAGGCAGTAAAAAAAATAACGAACTAGATAAAAGCCATTTATTAAGTTTTCCTGATCTTTCTATATACATGAATTATTCCTTAAGAATTAGAGGAATTAAATATTATTTTATGAAAATGTTAACAATTTTATAAAGTAGTACATATATTTAATAGTAACATTGTTAGCGTATTTATAAAATAGTATTTAACTCATCGTACAGAACAAATACAGTGCGATGAATAGACAATATATTGTAGAAGACAAATATTTTACATCCATTCTGGTTATATACTCTAAAATTCTTAAACCTTTTAAATTATCGGTCACTTCGCGTGTTATAAGAATGAAGATTGTAAAATGACTTTCTTTTCATTGGCTTTTGCATTCTGAATGGTATGGAACAATGTTGGAATTTATATTTTAATATTTTCGTTATTGAACTGCAATTTTAATACTTCAGTCAATTTTGCAGTCTTTGGCTGAAGTTTAATAAAATATTTTTTTTTCACTTTTAACTCTAAAATATTATAACAAAAAAATTATTTTTATTTTTGATTGGCCGAAGTAATTAGCATAAAATAGAACCACAGATTATAGTTCATAAAAAGTTAGAAATTTAGTATAGCCAACATTTTTTCCAAAATAATATATCTTCATCTTACTCTTTAATTTTGTTTTTAGAAGTAATAATCCCTTTCTATGGCAGCGAACTTAAAATATAGTTGAGGGAAGAAACTAGAAACCTACTCAATCGCTATGTGACCAGTAATTGAATTTTGGATGAACCAGTAGATGTTTCGGTGGAGTTTCACAGAAATTTGACGGAATTTTTACTTAATAAAAATAAATTTAAAATATATTAAATGGATAACAACAGTACCATTTTTACAGGAAACATCCATTTGCTTACGTTGGCTCCAGACGTGTCTGAGTTACCATTCACACAGCGAAATTGTTGGCTTCTTAATTACAGGAGCAGCACATAGGCGAGCTAACACTACTCTGCATGAGAGGAAAATACAGACACGTCCAAACCTTATCCAGGATTACACCCCAAACCCAATTTGAGGAAACTCGAGATGTTAACCCCACGTTACATTGAAGAAATTTGACGATGAGGAATAGATCTGAATTCACCTATTTGGTGTTTCTATTGCAAATAAACTAGAATGAGACAAAAATGTCTGCCAGTTCGTAGGGGAGAAAATATTGATAAATCCATATAATGTTTTACAAAGTAATTATTGGGGAAACTCGAGATGCTAACAACACGTTACATTGAAGAAATTTGACGACGAGGAATACATCTGGATTCACCTATTTTGGTGCTTCTATTACAACTAAACTAGAATGGGTGAAAGACAAAATGTTTGCCAATTTTTAGGGGCGAAAATTATTGATAAATACATATAATGTTTTACAAAGTAATTGTTGGTTCAAAGTAATTATTGGGGAAACTCGAGATGCTAACAACACGTTACATTGAAGAAATTTGACGATGAGGAATATATCTGGATTCACCTATTTGGTGCTTCTATTACAAGTAAACTAGAATGGGTGAGAGACAAAAATGTCTGCCAATTTGTAGGGGCGAAAATTATTGATAAATACATATAATGTTTTACAAAGTAATTGTTGGTTCAAAGTAATTATTGGGGAAACTCGAGATGCTAACCACACGTTACACTGAAGAAATTTGACGATGAGGGGTATATCTGGATTCACCTATTTGGTGCTTCTGTTACAAGTAAACTAGAATGGGTGAAAGACAAAAATGTCTGCCAATTTGTAGGGGGGGTGAAATTATTGATAAATACATATAATGTTCTACAAAGTAATTATTGGTTCAATTTCTGTTTAAATTCTTCAAAATTATTATATTAGTAGCACTATCAGAAGTCTATTGACATTTAATTTAAAAGATTAGCTGAAACATTCTTAAGTTTCATTGTTCTCAAACGTAATTAATTATAATTCTTTTAATTCCTCTCCAAAAATTAATTACTTTTCTAGTGAAATGCATATTTGAGTACTTGAATCATTTTTTCCTTGGTAATCTTTACTTTTAATTATCTTCAAAGATAGGGATTAAAATGATACTCTAAAACATAGAGTTTTTTTCCAGTTAAATTGTGTATTTCTTAAAAAAATTGTTATAAGCGTTGAAAGCCATCGCATTTTTGTCGCTTTATGGAAGCAGTTTAAATTTAATTTATGCAATTGATATAAACTTACAATCTACTCAATACACGCATGATCTGTAGACATTTCTCTGAGATATCTTTAATGCAATATCTATATATGACACTTAATACAGGGTGATTTTCAAATGACACCCTGTATAACGTATGGAAACAATTCAAATATAATTTGTACCAATGTAAAAACTCAAAATCTATTCAATACATGCATGATCTCTTGATATTTGTATGAGATATCTTTAATGCAATATCCACAATTGGCGATCAAGACAAGGTGATGTTTAAACGATATTCTGTATTATGTTTGGAAAAAAATTATAGAAAAATTTTAAATACAATTTATACAATAATTATAAACTCATAATCTGTTCAATACATGCATGAACTGTTAACATTTCTATGAGATATATTACTTGATGCAATATTATCCTGTGGCACTTAATACAAGGTGATGTTATTACATTTTTCTGTTCTGGAAGTCAGTCATTTTAAGCAAAAATTTAAGGGGATAGCTTATATATACATATATATATATATATATATACAGTAAAACCTCGTTTATCCGGCCCTCGTTGATCGGGATCTCCGGATAATCCGGATCAGATTTGTAGACTCTTTTTATTTAAAGTTCACATTAGATAATTTTTGACTATGATAGCAAGAACGTAACTATAAGTAAGCCAAATATTCGCTGTCTAGTTTTATTCTACGTACAGTACCTGCATAGATTATACAATAAATTATAGTAATAAAATGCTTTTTGTTGACTTTGAAAAAGCTTTACTAGAGTGTCAAAGGTCATTAACGTGGATTGACTCAGAAAAGTTAGTTTTATATTTTTTAATGTCTTGTAAACAATACTATGTAATTTTGTTACAAAACATAGTTTTTTTCGTAATAAACGGAAGTCTGTTTAGTTAAGGATTTTATTTTGCTTATTACCCATATTATCCGGATTATACAGATTTTTGATTGTCCGGATTGTCTATGGTTCCAGTTAGTTCAAATAAACGAGATTTACTATATATATATATATATATATATATATATATATATTAATTTATAACTCAGATATTCTAATACCTATTAAGAAATCTACACCTAGTATTGAAATAAAAAAAGATTACTCTCTCAAAATTTATCTCAAAACGAGATTTTACTGATTAACAATAGGTTAATGCCACAGGTTTAAACATAAATCTTGAGGGATATTGTTCATTTTGAGTGAGATTTTTAACTATAAATTAAGTTCTCTTTATAATAACAGACTAAAATAATTCCTTAATACATTATGCAATGGTTAATAAAGATTTACATAGGGTTTATTAAAAAATGTGGAATACCCTAAATTGTCTTAATTACTTCATTAAACAAAATATATTTTCGAGCAACGAATTCATCTATTAGTGAATACACAAACACGACATCTATTTATCATCGGTTTGCTGTGAAAATAGAAGTGTATACGCAAACATGTTCACATACGTTTATAATTAAAATCCAGAGAGAGGTTGACTTAATAAGTGAAAGTCCAAGGGCACAATAACGGATTACGGAAATAGCTCTCGGCAAGGCTTCGAGATATTTTCGCGAGATTTGCAGTTAATCCAATTTGATCAGAAACAGTGACGGTGTAAAACCAAACATGAAATACTCAGCTGTCGTGAGCTAATCACAACGCTACTCATAGATGAGTTTGCATGAACAATGTATACACTAGTTTCGTTTTAATATAATTCACATGTACGCATTTAAGAAATTAATAGAAATATTTGTTGGTAATATTCCATGCTCTCATTGAGGTATACATTTCGAATATGGTGAAACTTAAACATGTGTGTAGAACACAACAAATTAGATACGTGGGTGACTTTGGACATCTGACTAGTTAGATTTGGGAAAAAATAAAAATAAATGTGTGTTTGTATATATATATATATATATATATATATATATATATATATATATATATATATATATATATATATATATATATATATATATATATATATATATATATATATATATATATATATATATATATATATATATATATATATATATATATATATATATATATATATATATATATATATATATATATAAATATATATATATATATATATATATATATATATATATATATATACATATATATGTATATATATATATATGTGTGTGTATATATATATATATATCTGTGGCTTGGTACAAGTGTCTACGTCAGTTTTTTCCAAGATGACTTTGTTTACTTATGTCTCTTTAAAAAAGATTTTTTTTCAATGTAAGAAGTACCTAAATCTGTACAATGGTTTAGGAAACAATTTTAAAGACATACTTTGGTACTTCTTACATTGAAAATAATATTTTTTAAAGAGACATAAAGAACATAAGCAAACAAATTAATCTTGGAAAAAACTGACTTAGGCACTTCTTGTACCAAGCCACAGATACATATATATATGTGTGTGTGTGTGTGTGTTTGTTTGCGTGTGTAAATTTGTATGTTTTGTTCGTAAATATATAAGACTGCATATCATATAAGTTCCTTTCTATAGGACGATGCGCAAAAGGAAGGAGTGGAGGCAAACATTAGTGTCATTTCATCTATTTTCGAATACTTTAGCCTTTGATCTATTATTGCAATAAATGCTCTTTAGAGTTTGACACTATTTCTTGTGCGGGAAACAATTACCCAATTCTCAGCGTCTCAGCAAGATAGAGCGCTTCTTAAAAATTGCGCGCAATAGATTCTTTCATAAGTGACAGCAGTAAATATTCGGAGCAGTAGACGACAGGCCATAAAATTTTTCGTTTCAACGATATTTACTTCAGCAGTATCGACACATGACCATTCTTTACGGGAACCATTATGCTATGTATTTTTAGAGCTATTACTGTCTGTCCTATAGATTTCTCTTTCGTTCTACCATTGTGAATAAATGTTATAGTTAATCAGTTTAAATTATAGAAACCTTTTCCGTGAAATAGTAATTAATAATGACAGTAAGTATAGTTTATTATGTATAGTATTGCGTTTAAGTTTTTAGAAACATCAACATTTTCGCTGTTTAAATTTTTTCGTGTTGAAGTTTTGCTTTATTCCATTCTTTCGAATTCTGATACGTTATTTTAAGTCTAAATGCACAAGAATGACTTGAAATAATAATTAATTATGACAGTAAATTAACTACATTATGTATAGTATTATGTTTAAGGTTTAACGAGCGTTAATATTTTTGCAGTTTCAATTTTGTGTTTCAAATTTTCATTTGATTTCATTGCTTCCAGTGAAGATACATGTGCAGATGCATGATCTGAAGTCAAAATACACAAGAATGATTTGAAATAATAATTATAAAACAGTAAACCTTTTGTATTATGTATAGTATTGTGTATTAAGTATAATCTTAAGTTTAAGTTTTTTATGATCATCGACGTTTTTCCTTTTTCCATTTTTGTGTGTTAAAGTTTCATTGGATTCCATTGTTTTACATTATAATAAGTGACCTTAAGTCTAAATGCATACGATTGATTGAAATAATAATTATAAAACAGTAAACCTACTGTATTAGGTACAGTATTGTGTTTAAATTTTAACTATTATTGACATATTTGGAGTTTCAATTTTTGCGTGTTGAAATTTTATTCCATTCCATTCTGTCAATTTCAAATACATGATCTGAAGTCTAAATATACAGGAATGATTTGAAATAATAATTAATAATAACTTTAAGCATACTGTATTATGAATAATATTACGTTTAAATTTTTAATGATCATTGATATTTTTGCTGTTTCAATTTTTGTGTGTTAAAGTTCCAATTGATTCCATTGTTTCACATTCTAATACATGATCTGAAGTCTAGATGCACAAGAATGATTGAAATAATAATTAATAATGACAGTAAGTATAATGTATTATGTATAATACTACGTTTATATTTTTAACGAACATCAACGTTTTTGCTGTTTCAATTGAGTGTTAAAATTTCATTTGAATGCATTGCTTCAAACCAGATGCATGACCTGAAGTCGAACAGCAGAAGAATGATTTGAACCAAAAATTAATAATGTTAGTAAGTATACTGTATTACGTATAGTATTGTGTTTATGTTTTCACAAACATTAAGATTTTTGAAATTTCAGCTTTGTGTGTTGAAATTTTATCTGATTTCATTGTTTTATATTTAATTACCTGTTCTACAGTGAAAGTGCACACAAATAATTTTGCTTTTGTTTCTCAGAAAATTGTAGAGAATAACGCTTTGATGTTCAAAAGTTTTGGTCCTAAAATTATATTTTATATATAAATCGGAAGCCCTTTTTTAATAGCTCCCAATACGTCGACCATGTAGCATTAACATGAAGCAAGTTTGTAAGTAGTATGTAATATTCAAAACAAATGTAGACTCATTAACGTCAAAGATTTCCCCTTGTTTCCGAAGGTCTCATAAAATTCTAGAGAATAAGGCTGGGTAATATTATGCTTAGTAAGTCTAAATGAAACTAATAAATACTAGGTATTTTTTTTCAAAAAACCTGCTCTTTCTTACAATAAAAGATTAATCTATGCTCCTCAAATAAGCACAGTATAAATATATATATATATATATATATATGTGTGTGTGTGTGTGTGTGTGAGTGTAAGTAAGTAATAAATTTTAACCACTTCTAATCTGCAATCGCCTGTAATCTCAGATCTCTCTCTCTATGGTAAACTTTCCGTCCTTTACCCCTTTCCAATACTAACCTACCTCGCCAATTTCCGGCAACCCGTTTACAGCTACTTGTACGTTCGCGAAAGAGAGCTAGACGTCGCTTTGTAAGGTCATATTATTGCTGGAATAAACTTTTTCGTTCTTGAATTCGAATCGTATTGTTTTCGGCCATGATGTGTGTGCTTATTTCGAGAGATGACCATTCGGGTCACTTCATATTGTGAAGAATCCAGTGATTCTCCCAATTTAGAGCAAAACCCTCTCATTCAATTCACGATCCATCAGAACGCTCAACAAAGGGTTCCCGAGGCGAAACAACCGAACAACAGGAGCGGCAAGACAAAGCACTCCCTAAAAGGCAAACCTGGATGCGAGGCGCCCGTATGTCTAAACTTCGGACATAAAGTTAAAAGGACATTAGTTCCGGTCCGCCCCTTGATCGATGATGATCGGGGAAAATTAATCGGCTTAAGCGATCAGCTGATCTGATGATATATATACACATCTGATATATATATATACATATATATATACATATATATATAAATATATATATATATACAGTTAAACCTCGATATCTCGAACTTGAAGGGAGAGACAAAAAAATTCGAAATATCGAAAATTCGAATTATCGAAAATCGCATATTATCAATAGTAATAGAGAAAAAAAAACTTTTTTAGATACCTTTTTAAAAAGTAATACTTTTTTTTATTTTAATTAACACTATTACAAAATTATTTGAAAAAAGATTCGGTTGTTGTTTGCATCAGAGAAGAGTATGAAATTTTATCTATTACACTTTCTAAGTAGACAATGGCTTTAAATGTGTCCTCTTACATATATGGCTGACTTTCAACATATCTCCTCAAAGGGTTCACTGCAAAGTCCTTCTTTGTTTGTCAAATTTGGTGGCAAATGGCGGATTTCGTCCTCCTCTTCTGATACTACACAAGAAGCTTTCGTCTAACTGATGATGTCATTGTCCTCCCACTGACTCCACTATTAACGTATCATCTATGACGACAAAGTCATTGAATTCCATGTTATCGAGGTGCACGAGCATTGAGGCACTAGCTTGAATGTAAGTCAGCACAGGCATGGATTCACACTTGTTTTTTCTTTCTCTCCTTGTTGTAATGGTAAGAAATTCTACAATCTTCTTGGAAGCCATCCACCTCTTGATTTTTGTTCATCACTTCATTTCCTGTTTTGTTAAATCCCCAACCCCACTAGAAAGTAACCTTGGAGAATAGAAGAACAAAAAATAAAAGAAAGGATAGATGGTCACTGCATATGCATGGCAACTAACTGAAACGAGATAACGAAATAATCAACAAGAATTTCAAATCCCATCTTGGGGGGGTCAAGAGAAGTTGTGACTTCATTGTGTTATCTTCCGTCTTTATATCCCTCTTTTTAAAGGGTTTTACCACTGTAATATTTGAATAGCTTTTCTATTTTTTAGAAATTTTTTTTGATATAATTTTTTTGTTTTTTGAAAAATTTTTCTTCTACATTTATAGAAAAAAATTCAAGTTATCGAGGGACGAGCCAAAATAATTCGTCAAAACAAGGTTTTTTTAACATTGAGTGCATAGGAAATTTCAAGGGAATTTTTTTTTCTTCGAGATATCGAAAAATTCGCGAAATCGAGGTTCGAGTTAACGAGGTTTGACTGTATATACATATATATATACATATATATATAATATATATATACATATATATATATATATATATATATATATGTATGTATGTATGTATGTATGTATCTAGATTGTACAATATAGTTAAAGTTTCGAACTTTCTTCCGTCGTTGCCCCACGTTAAAAAAAACTAGTCTAATACGTATTAATATGCGGGAAAGTATAGGTGGCTGTGAGCATTATTTCGAGATATCGCATAAGTTCATGTCGCTGTTAAATTTACTGAAGAATACGGCCTCATATCTTTCTCATAAATATTAAATGCACTACTGCCTGCTGTTTAGAATAATTTTATGGAATAAATTATTGGGAATATAGTTGAGATCATTCATTGTACCCGACAACTAACGCAACCTTGAAAGTACATTAATTTTTTTTGACCGGTCTTTTAAAAACCTAACTTGAGTATTGAACTCAATTTCAGACTTAGGCAGGAAAATCCTAGGAAATGGGCCGGAGCCTTATTAATTATGTCAACTCGGCGAAACTGAAATTATCGAGTGAATGAGCAGAGTCAAAAGAATTAATCGATAAACAAGTAAACGGACATCTTACGAAGTTTATAATTTATGATTCAGTTTTAAAACTTGCATTATCGGAAAATTTTACTTCTACTTATTATCGATCAGTCCGCGTTGTGCACAGCTCTTGGTTACTAATGTAATAAAATAAATACAAAACCAACTACATGAATGCATTTATAATGGACTGACAACGAATGTATTTATAATGGGTTACCAGATCCTATCTGTGCCCTTTTTGTCAAAATAATGGTATACGAATAATTCGGGAAATCAATGTTTTATATACGGTCTAACCCATTTGAAATCGTTTGTGCTTACATATGCCTGATTTGTATGAGAACAAATGAAGAGATAAAATATGCAAGAATACAAGTGAGTTTATCGAAAGCTCTCATAAATAAAAAGTCATACTGAAAACGCTATATAAAAATATATTTCAGGTAACATTCATGATAATAAACCTTGGTAAATATTCTTGCACAATTCACCTGCAAAATGAATTATTGTTAACGTAAAAGTATAAAAAATTCCCAGATGATCATCATCTATATATATAAAACGCGTAGGTATACGGCACAAAAATCGACGATATTTCTACACTCCGAATGGCAACGGCTGCAACTACCAGATGTAAAGATTAGCAGCCAACCGCGTGTGTGTAGTGGCTCAACGATAGCACATAATCTACGTAGTACAATTTAATTGCTGTATTCGTGAATAATTTTAGTTTATTTTAATATTAGTTTATTCAGAAGATAATTTTAATTTATTCATTTGTTCCATCGGTTTTTCTAAATGTATGTAAGAGGACAAACTTTTGACAAAATATGTTTAGACCTATCAAATCCAGTGTTTAGTCATGGACAGTTGTATGTAAGCCTATCTAGAGTCCGTTCATTTGATTCTGTCACATTAGTATCTCCTACTTCTGAAATACTCAACTGTGTATATTAAGAAGTTTTAGGAATATCATAGTAAAATATTAATAAATTAATTATAATACCTTAATAGTAAGTTAGAGTTAATTTTCTACACTTTTTTTAGTACTTGCTGAATTATTACTCCTTTTTTTTAAGCGAAAAATTTGTTCTCCAATAATTTCTTATTTGATGTAATGATAAAGTGTAGATATCTTAATTTTGAAAAATATTACATGCAGAGAGGGATGTAATTTTTTAAATTATTGGTGTCGGGTTTCTTATCTTTAACTATGATCTGAAGTAAAGGAAATTCACATTTTTTTAATCACGATATTTTAGAATCAGCCTTATAGAGAATTTTGTAATGATTATAAATTTTTTGCCTGAGATCCCACTACCACTCAACAACGTATATTTATGAGGACAGGTAATGGTAACATTCCTTATATATGTTTCTTTCAGTTGAGTTGTTTAGCAAAAAAAAAATATGAAACTAAAAGCAACCATACTGGACGCGCAGCGGCTAGTATGTTATATTTTTTAACCTATTTGTTTAGTAACCGCTTAAATACGCTCATCTTTCCTGTTAACATAATAAATCGAAGAGATATTTGGACGAAAAAGGGTTAATAAGGAACTGTCACATCCCGGGTGATCATTATATGGTAAACTTTAAAACCTATTTGCTTAGCACTAGAAAACGGACTGCCGTCATTTTGACGGTTTCATACATACTATTGAGCGCTATGTCTGTATTTATGTCCTCGGGCTTCTGAAACGTTATGACTTTTTCTAATTTTACATGAAATATGCACACACATTTACAAAATTATATTCGATAGTAAAGAAGGGGAGAAAATGTGTTGTAGACCTACCAAGACTGAAAGCCGTCAATTTGACGGCAATATAGAAAACAGGCAAAAATTTTTAAAATAATACCGGAAAAACGTTAGTTACTTTTCGTCTCTTCTCCCTTTTGCAAATAACAGAAATATTGGCTTTTCGGAAATATTGTTTTTGAAAAATAACGACTGCACAAACCATGAATATATTTTTACGGATAAACCATACCAGGTTGTCAGCTCGGCATACCTGCATAAAAATATATCTTAACATATACCAATTTATTATATATTGGTATGAAATAGTTCAAAATTTAAAGTATTTAACCATTTAAAAAAATTAAATATTTTAAATTCTTGATTTATATCCGTCAAAATGACGGCGTTCAATCTTTTTAGTAAGAAATAAATTCCCGTTTTTCTAGTGTTAGTAAAAGCTTAAATACGCTCGTCTTTCCTAATAACAAAATAAGCCGAATAGATACTTAGATGTAAAAGGGTTAAAAAGAAGCTGTCACATCCTAGGCAATCCTTATATATTATACTATTAAACCTTTTTGCTTAGTAAACACTTAAATACGTTCGCTTTTCCTGTTTAAAATAAACTGAAGAGATTTTTGGGAGCAAAAAGGTTAATAAGAAGCTTTCAAATCATGGCTGATCATTACATACACAGTCCAGTCATATTAATGTGACCACCACCTACTTTTGACGTCAACGTTAAGCAACCAATCGCAGAAGGCACGTGTCATCAGCAAATTTGGTGGATATATAAAGTGTGTTGTAGGCATTTGGAAAACATTTCAGTTCTTGCAGTCATGCAGAAACGGAGCGATTTATCCGACATCCAGAAGGGCATGATCATTGGCTTTCGGGGCAAGGGTGGAAGCATTTCCGAAACGGCTAATTTTGTAAACTGTTCGCGGGCCGCCGTGGTAAAAGTATACCGTGCATGGCAAAATGGCACTATCCAAAATCAGCGACGTGGCAAATGTGGTGCACCACGGGCCATAGATGGCAGAGGAGAACAACGGCTGCGGAGATGCGTTCGGGTGAATAGACGTGCAACCGTTGAGCAACTGACCGTCCAGATGAACCAAGGTGCTACCAATAGTGTCTCCACAACGACGGTTCAGCGAACGTTGCTGCGTATGGGCCTCCGCAGCAGACGCCTGGTTAATACCTATGCTGACTGCTGTTCATCGGCGACGAAGACTGGAATTTGCAAGTCAGTACCGCAACTGGACTTCCACTGAGTGGAGACAGGTGGCTTTTTCCGATGAATCACGTTTTATGCGCCATCGAACAGATGCACGTTGGCGTATACGGTGTGACACATCTGAAAGCAAACACCCTGCAACAATTGTCGGAAGGGTTCAAGCTGGAGGAAGGAGCATTATGGTCTGGGGAATGTTTTCGTAGTATTCTCTGGGTTCACCCATCATTGTGGAAGGCACGATGGATCAACACAAGTATGCATCTATCCTTGCGGACCATGTTCACCCCTACATGCGAATTGTTTTTCCTCAGGATGATTGCATCTACCAGCAGGACAATGCGACGTGTCATAAAGCTCGCAGTGTACGTGCGTGGTTCGAAGAGCTCCAGGATGAGTTTACCGAACTCTCTTGGCCGGCAAATTCGCCGGACTTGAACCCAATCGAGAATCTGTGGTACCACCTCGATCAGGTTGTTCGCACCATGGATTCTCACCCGCGTAACCTAACGCAGCTGGCCACGGCACTTGAGTCGGCATGGCTCAACATCCCATTGAACAGCCTTCAGGAACCTAATTGACTCTCTTCCTGCACGTCCCGCAGCGGTCCGCTCTGCGAAAGGTAGTTATTCTGGATTTTGACAGGTGGTCACATTAATATGACTGGACTGTGTATTATACTTTAAACCTAATTGCTTAGTAAACGCTTAAATACGCTCGCTTTACCTGATAACGATATAAACCGAAGAGATACTTAAACGCAAAAGGGTTAACAAGAAGCTTTCACATCCCGGGTGATCATTGTATATTATACTTTTAAACATATTTGCTTAGTAAACGCTTAAATACTACGCTCGCTTTTCCTGGTAACAAAATAAACCGAAGAGATACTTAGATGTAAAAGGGTTAAAAAGAAGCTGTCACATCCCAGGTGATCAGTATATATCATACTTTAAAACTTATTTTCTTAGTAAAGGCCTAAACACGTTAGCTTTGCCTGTTAACAAAATAAACTGAACAGATGCTTGGACTCAAAAAGGCTAATAAAATGCTGTCATATTCCAGGTGATCATTATAAATTGTACTTTTAAGCTTAATTTATTAGCAAACTCCTAAATACGTTCTTTTTGTCTGTTAAGAAAATAAATTGAAGACATGCTTGGACGTAAAAGGGTTTATAAAAAGCTCTCAAAACCAAAATTGTAAAAATATATTTTAAGAAGAGTTCAACACAATAAAGATGATAATATTTTTTTGTAGCAAATTTACTTATTAAGCTACTGTACTACAGAAAATTTGGATTTGTTCGCAAAAATTGTGCTGTTAATGTTATTATTGGAATCTTCACTACAATTTCTCGTCTATTACTGAATAATTGTTCACCTACATATATAATGGCCCGAATTTTCAAAAGTTTTCAGAGTTTATCATTTTGGATGCCAAGTGCAATGTATACTTATTTTCTAAGTCCTAGACATAATGATATTCCCTCCTTATGACGTTAATAATAAGGAACGATATATTTTAAAGTACGTATACTTTCCTTCATTGCTTTAAAGCATTTTCTTCCTCCAACATGATATTTTTGCAGACATTTCAATTAAAATATATTTGGAATTGATCAATATTTTCATGCACATCTGCTGGAGCTGGCATCATATTAGGTTTCAAATAATCCTTATATGATTTGAAATTCAATATCAATAAGGCTCTTCATATTGTAAAATAAAAATCCCCCCTTATTTATAAGGGGGAATATTTTAGTTGATAAACAAATATGATCTTATATCATATTCAGGCTTTTAGATCTAAAAATGTATGTATAAATCTATTTTTTTTTTTAGTGAAGGAATAAGCATGATTCATATTGTGAAATTTGATGTTGCATAGAGAACAAAGATTGAAGGAAAGCTAAATTTGCAAATGTTTATGGGATATCTAAATTTCAATAGGTTTTTGAATAAATTTGCTAACAGTTATTAATTTTTAACTGTATTTATTTTGTAAACATTGAAATATGCATGGAATCAAACCCATATTGACACAAAATTTCTTTACATGTATTTTTAATATGTATGTATATATATATATATATATATATATATATATATATATATATATATATATATATATATATATATATATATATATATATATATATATATATATATATATATATATATGTCTTCGCATTTTTCTTTCGGTTCAGTTGGTTCCTTGATAAAGGATAGATCGGGATTCCACTGTATATACACACACACACTATATATATATATATATATATATATATATATATATATATATATGTGTGTGTGTGTGTGTGTGTGTGTGTGTGTGTGTGTATGTGTGTTCGTGTTCGTTCTTATGTATGGAATTTCATACGTATGTGAGTCGTACGTTAGCCGAATCAAATAATAACCGTAGAGCTTTCACAGCGCTTTCAGTCAATCAATCATATGTATGTCTTTATATGTAATTTTTAATATGTATGTTCTTTATATGCATTTTTTAATATGTATATTTTTTATATATTTTGAATTTTTTTAAGGAAGCAGTGTTATTAATTTTGTGAATTATGCAGGTGCATTGAGAACAAAGATTGAAGAGAAGAAAAAATTGCAAATTTTATTTATGTTATATCTTTATTTCATTAGGTTTTTAATAAATTTGCTAACAGTGACAATTTCAAACAATATTTGTAAACATTGACTTATACATGGAATCAAAACGATATTGACACAAAATTTATTTATATGTATCTTTAATATGCATTTTAATATGTATTTATATGTATATGTATATGTATGTTCATATGTATGTATCTTCATATTTCTTTTTCAATGCGACAGGCTCTTGTCTCTGACGGTAAGTACTTCTTGACATTGTCCCATGAAGATCCGGAAAGTTTTTCTGGCTACTTTATTATCGGAGCAGCATATATGTAAGCAAGCATTGCTCCCTAATATTTTCAAATCGATATATATGAACAGATATTCATATACACATATATGTCCATATGTACATATGTGTATGTATGTCTTTATATGTCTTTTTTAATATGTATGTTCTTTACATGTCTTTGCATATATATGTATTTTTATACGTATTTTTAGTTTTTTTAATGAAACAATTTAATATATGTTATGAACTCTGCAGGTGCATTGAGAACAAAGTTTAAAGAAAAGAAGAAATTGTAAACAGTATTTTTGGCATATTTCCATTTCATTAGATTTTAAAATAAATTTGCTAACAGTTGAAAATTTCTAACGGTTTTGTAAACATTGAAATATACATGGAATTAAAACCCTATTGACACAAAATTTCTTTGTAGTTTTAATATGGAATTTTATATGTATTTTACGCATTTATACTATTTATATGTATATTTATATGTATTTATGTGTATATGTATGTTCATATGTATATATGAACATATTATATACATATACATGCACATATTATATACATATGCATATACACACATATTTTTATATGCACATATGTATGTATGTATATATATATATGTTCATATGTATATGTATGCCTTTAGGTGTATTTTTTAATATGTATGTTCCTATCTTGATAGTACTTTAATCTTAAAATGTGACTGGATTGATCTATGTAAATTTAATATATTTGAAAACTACCTCTTTAATGGCATGGGTTTCTTTAAACAGATAAAGGGTATCCCAATGGGTAATAGCTTTTCTAGTGCCTTTGCAAACATTTTCTTACATTCTTACGAAACTAAATTTTTTAAGTCAAATAACGTTACCGGATTTAGGTATATTGATGACCTGATAATTTTTAACTGTAATAACGATTTGGAATTTCTTAATCAAATATACCCTAAGGATCTAACTTTAAACAGGACTAATGAAAATAATCATTTTGCGACTTATCTGGATATAAAAATTAAAATTCAAAATAGCGTATTAAAAATTGGGATATATGATAAAAGATTAGATTTTAACTTTGAGGTTATCACGTTTACCAATTTCCATAACTACCTGAACTATAAAATTTATTATAATATTTTTTCACTCACAACTTAACAGAATAAAAAACATTTGCAATAACGCTGAAGATTTTTTGGAGGCATGTGGCATTTTTGAGGAAAACCTAAGTAAGAACAATTTCCCTAATAATTTCGGCAATTTAAAAGTTTAAAAAAATGGCATTTAGACTCAGGTATATTTTAAAGACGCTTAGGATAGGGTTTCTGTTTTATATTTTTTTTAACTTCATTGGGGTGTGGCGCTGTGGTTTTGATACAGTGACGTATCTACTAGGGTAAAAATTGGCTGTTGTTTTACCGTAACCGTCACTTACTGTTTTAGGGTACGTATGCATCTTTACTTTAGTCTTTGCATTAGGATTGTATATGTACTTGCATTTATGGTACGTGTATCCCTTAGTGCAACTTGTCCGTGTCTTTTCATTTCCTTTGACTATCTCTTCCAATGGAGATCTCGGGGCCTTGGGATGTTTTTTGGTTATACCTGCATCCTATTCAGAAATTTCCCCTTGAGGTAACTGATTTGGTTAGGCTCCCTGATGAAGAGACCAGTCTGTTACCTCGATTTCTGGATTAGTTCCGTCCCTACTACAGAATCTTGCCTTCGGTGCGTGGAGCTCTAAGTGCTTGTTTTCTGTTTGTTTTTTGTCTACATTCTTCCTATAATTATCTTGCTCTGTTGGTTTATTTATTTTTAGTTATATTTGTTCTTCTTCAATATATGGATTTGCTGCCACTGCGCAATCTTTTATTGAAAAGTTATAAGTTTTCAACACAAGGGTAGATTTTAATGTAATTTGTTTGGCAGTCTATGCCCGCTTTTTAATTTTTATGCTTATGTTGAATTGTTTATATTATTATAGTTAGTATGTATGTTCTTTATATTTTTTTATATTTTTTAATATAGATATATTTTATACGAATTTTTAATTTTTTTAATGAAACAGTGTTATTTACATTGTGAAATCTGAAGATGCAATTAGAAAATAAAATAGAAGAAAAACAAAATTGCAAATACTATTTATGGCATATCTCTATTTCATTAGGTGTTTTTTTAATAAATTTGCTAACAGTTGACAATTTCTAAGGGTATTTGTAAACATTAAAACATACATGATCAAACCAAATTGAAACTAAATTTCTTTACGTGTATTTTCATCTTTCAGTTTAATTTTCTTTAATCTGTGGTCAACTGTTCATATTTCTTAGACACATTTTATCAATGTGCAACTTCGTAATACGTATTATGAAAAGTCTTATTTTTCCCATGGATTACATATGACAGAGAATCTCATAGTTTAATAAATAATATAGTTTATACCATACCTATGCATTTTCATAAAATTTTAATGCATTTTTTAGAATTTATTCTAAATGGTTTTGAGTATTACACCAACAAAGTGCTCCTAATCTGTCTATCTAACACAATTTTCAGCATTTTGCTAATATGATACTGATGAAATGGTTCATTTAAATATTCGTTTTTATGCATGTATTTTAATATTTTACCTTATATACAGCGAGCTTAGAGTTGAAAAATTCATGACTGTAAGATTGGCATTTCGAGAGTAACTATTCGCAAACGTATGACATTTATCAACAATTCAAATTGAGGGAAAAACCATGATCCATTGTTTTTGATGAATGCCCTGGAGATATCAAACTCAACATGTTAACCTTCTTACTAGGGTATATTTACAGGCAGATTTATACGCGGCACTTTTTGGTTTTTTTTACCAAATATTCAATGTACTCCCGATTATCCGGATTATTGGAGGGGAGTAGTAGCATGAAATAATCGAAAAATACGGATAATCCGATTCCGATAAAATTTTATTGTTATTTTCAAAAATATAATACTACGCTTGTTTTTCTATTTTACTAATTTAATTTTTGTATACAATCTGAAATTTTTTTTTGTTTGTTTAATCGAAACTTTGAAAGGTTTTTTGGATATCACTACGAACTTTCCTAACATGATATGGTATCAATGTATTCATAAATCCGGGAAATTAAAGAAGTGTTATATTAGTACAATATCGCATCCTTTGTCAAATAATAATCTTCTCAATGGATAGAAATTTTTAGCTTGAAATTGTGAAAATTTTAAAAATCCTGTTGTTCATATAATTTATGTATGTCAACTGCATGCAGATTTTAATAAATGAAGTAGGTATTATTTTGGATAAAGTTGTTTATTCGTGTTTCTGAACCCCTTTGGACCAGGACCAACCTAGACCAAGTCCAAAAGATCATTCTGTGAGAGTCAATCGGCGACCAAATCTTGTTCGTCTGAAATGTTAGTTTGAAGGCACCTCTATACATTGAAGAATGTGAGAGGATGATGCCACTACAGAGGAGCAATAACAAGATAGAAAATTCCTCCCAACGCTCATAAAAGTTGTAAAATTTGTGTGTCCACTTCTGAGTCTTGCCAGTGCAGTTTGGAATTGTCTTGGTCCTTTGCACACCAAAGACAGACTGGGTTGTTTTAGAATGTACCAAACATGTAGTGGAGGGAGAATATAGATTGAAGTTGTCGAGAAATATGTAGTATCAATGAGGAATCTATGATGTCGAGAAGTATAATCTATTGAATGTTATTTTTGTATGAATAATGATATCCAAATACCGCTTTCACATGCAATATTTATTGATTACCCAGGAACTACAAAATAGCTAAAAAGAAAACTGAAATACGTACATTTATGTATATCACAGACGTATCATGAAATAGAACATAAAAAGGTTCTCTCTCATCATACAAGTTTCACCGAATTAGAAATGGAAGACCTCCTAAGAGAGGAAGTTTTGAAGTCTTTACAATTCACACTGTCCTTGTGAAGTCTGGGTTCAGGCATGGCAAACCGAAGCTTCTCCCAGAAGCGGCGGTCACCCCAATGGACGAGTGAAGCTGATCGCAAGCACAGTCGTACGTCTGGTTCCAGCTCTTTCAGACTGATCTTGTCCAACAACACAATCACTACGCGGTGGCGACGATTACATTGGCTTTCGTGGTGAGCAGCTTTCAGTTCATAAACGCACCATTCACTTTTCAAGTATTGCTCCGATATGACTGCTACTGTGCATCTGCTGCATTCAATGGCCTCAGAGATAGCTTCGGCTACATAGTCAGCCATAGGAAGGTCTCTATATCTGAGGCAAAGTCTGTGTGGGTAAGTACCATCCTCCAGCTCGGGAGCTAGCATCTGGGAAACGAAGGCTTCGTCCTTTTTACAGTATGACAAAAAGGCATCGAAAAGTTTTTCTGTTTCACCTGTCGAATTATTTCTCTGAAACAAACGGATACCGTAGCGACTGTAAAACCATATTTTCATCTCACTATTGTACACACAAAACAAAACTAAGCTAAAAATTAGAAGCACAAATATGGAGGGAGCTATAATCATGACAGGCATATAGTCTCCGGCAAATTCTGCTTTATAATAAGTCAAGGCGCTGTGATTGGAACAAGCTGTGGAATTAAACTCAAGAACATAAAGTCCAGCTGAATGGTTTTTGTAGCATCGTACATCTTCACGGTCCATAACGAAAGAACCAGAAGCTAATAACCAATCCTGAAAATTTCCTAAGTATTCACAAGCACAAGTCCAGCTGTTGTGCCCAAGTTGCACTGCGTTAAGACGATGGTTGTGGTTGAGATTCCACACCTGAAAGTCAACTAAATTGTTGTGGTCCAGATGGAGAATTCGCAGAAATTTAAGATGACTAAAGCTAGAATTGCTTATAGTTGTTAAACGATTGTAGGAGAGATACAATTGCTGCAGATTTGTGAGATTTGTAAATTCATGACCTTGAATTACTGATATGTAGTTATGCTCAAGATGTAATCTCAATAAATTTTGCAACCCATTGAATGTCCTGTTGCGGATAGTATGTATATTACTTCCATTTAAATGCAAAATTCTCATGTTTTTGCGTCCAATAAATGAGTGGCTACCAACCTGACTCATATCATTCCCATCCAGGTATAAATCGGTAACATCCATCGGTATTCTCGACGGAATTCGGGAATATCGCCTAGAACTGCAGTCAACAATGTTCGTGTTCCACGTCTGGTCGGAGTAGCAGGTGCAGTTCTCGGGGCAAACCATTTCACAATCACAAGCATCAAATTCACAGCAATGACACAAAGCGAAACAGTGACTGCGGTATCGACACAAAAATTCATTGGATTTCGCACGGATGATGGGTATCAAAGCATTCTGTCTCGGAAACGTCATGTGGCATAACACTCGCTCCAAATCGTCAATTCGAGGATACTGCCTCATGTCATCTAAATTGTTAATCCTTTGAAGCCATTCCATCGTACAATCACAGTGTAGGGGGTTTTCTGATAAGAAGACAATGGGCAGGGTCTGAGTTATTGGGATACTCCGTAGCCGTAAGGCATTAATATCTAAGTTTTGAATGTCGTTATTACGTAAATCCATCATAGATAAATTTGTCTTACTCATAAAAGTAAAGGAATTAATGATTTTCAAAGAATTATTCCTTAACGAAGCAATTTCGATAGAATTTGGAAAAGTTGCAGCATTGATTTCTTTAATCTTATTGAAAGAAGCGTCCATAAATCGCAATTTCAGGACCGACTCTAATTCAAAATAATTCCCCAGGCTGTCGATATGATTTGAATGCATGTCTAAAGTAATCAGTCCTGTAGGAATCAATGCATAATCAAACCATGTAATATTGTTTCTTGAGACATTAAGGCTTTTGAGATTCTGCAAGTTCATAAACAAGCCATTTATATCGGATAAAAGATTATCGTTAAGTTCTATTCTCTCAAGTTCAATAGCGTCATCAAAGATCCCGTGTTCTAAAGATTGGATTCTATTTTTTGATAAATCAAGGACACGAAGAGAGTATTGATCTCGCAAAGTACCTCTAGTGAGATTTCCAATTAAATTATTTTTTAAATCTAGTATAAAAAGGCTTTTTAAGTTTTCAAAAGTGTCATTAGTGATGTTAGATATTGAATTAGAAGACAAATCAAGATCTTGAAGATATTCCATTCGATTAATGGCTATTGGAAAAGATGTCAAACTATTGTTTTTCAGACTTAAATATCGCAAGCGAGTTAAGTTCATAAATGCATCTGAATGAATCAATTCCATGTGATTATTTGGAAGCCATAATTCATGCAAATTAACAAGTCCATTGAAAGTGTCAGCTTCAATAAGTCTTAGTCTGTTGTTCGTCAGATCCAAAATTCTTAGACTTGTCAAATGAGAAAAAGCTTTCTCTGCGATGTACTCTACGTAGTTATCTTCCAAGTGCAGAATTTGCAGGCTTACAAGAGACTGGAAAGGAGTACCCTCAATTCTTCTGATTCTATTGTGACTTAAATTCAAAACACTTAATCGATTGGGATTCTTAAATGAATCCAAAAGGAAATGAAGTTCCGATATTATGTTATACGAAACGTCCAAATGAACCAGCTGTGAGAGGGACCTAAAAAGTGCTGACGGAAACCCGGCGATGGAATTATTACGCAGAAATATCTTCTTCAACTCCGTGGAATGGTGAAAAAAATGTGGATGGAATTCGCTCAATTTGTTATTGGAAAGATCAATAAACTGAAGTCTTTGGAGCCCGATCAGAGCATACGGTGACATTAGAGAGATATGATTGTCACTGAAGCTCAAATTTTTCAACCTCCTAAGTGATGACATCGTTTCGTCTGTCAAAACTTTCAACCGGTTGTGGGACATGTCTAATATCTGGAGTTCGGGAATACAAGGGAAAAGCTTACGTTCTTCCAGTCCTAACTTTTTTACGTCTTGCAGGCTGTTTCTGCTGAGATTAAGAAATTTCAAATTTATAAGGCCACAGAATGGATATTCGGAAAGATTGGCAATATTGTTCCTAGAAAGGTCGAGGTACTCCAGCTCTCTTACTTTCAACAAACTCGACGACCCTACGATAAGGGGGGATCGCCCGTCCTCGTACTTGTTCGTGTGAATGGTGAGGTTCTTTAGAATGTCCAGCCCATCAAACGCATCGTCTGCTAATTCGGAAAAGGAGCAGCGCTCAAACCTTAATGACTGCAAATGCTTGAGATGCGCTAAGGAACTGTTTGTAAGGCGTCCTTCCAAGTATCGATCATCACAGATTATTGTCAGTCCAATAGTGTGTACGGACTGGATAAGGCTGAAGTTTGTGTTATCCATTTGTGTACCGACTGCTTTCACGTGACACGTAAGCAGAACGCCAGGTTCCTGGTGGTTTTTGTGTACCGTCCATTCGCAGTCACTAGGAGCAGAATAGTTCGTAACGTAAGCATATTTCTGATGAATGACAATCATGAAAAAGAGAGTAGAGATAACAAGCTTCATTTGGTCCTTCATTTTGTGTACTGATATGTTTCTTGTAAGTAGGCAAAATTAAATATCCTTTCAGTTTCAATTATTTTCTTACGACACGACACAGATTTGTTTTGCTCTAAAATATAATATTAACAGATGAGTAGACTATCTTCACGCTTACAAAGGGAAGAAAAAAATAATCTCTTTTAGAATTTGAAGATATATATCTAACTGTTATTCTATATTTACTATATCGAACATGCAATATTTTTCGTATAAAATTTAATAACATTAACCAACTCTATACTCTCTCGGACGTAGTCGGACGTTTAGTATTAGTTCTAATGTTCATCAAACTAAATACGCAGAAGGAATAATCTGTACAGCATATCCAGAAACTTATCTTGCTCAGTGACTGTCCAAAACTCTTTCTTGAACTTTTTTACTGTGACGATAATAGTTTGACTTAACAGAACAAAATTGCAATACACAACACAAATGAGACTGAAAGAGTTCAGAATCTTCAACTAAACCAATTCATAATCTTCAACTGAATCATCTGCTTTTGGAACGAAACATTCCCAAAAAGTTTTTCAATTAAAAAGGGAACAGAAAAAACGCAATGCTTTGTGGGAATAAATCAGCTTCCGAGATAAGAGATGTTCTTATTATTTCACTTCCAGATTAATCCCCGAAGCTGGAGTATCTTCCCTTTACAAAAGACTTAAAGAAGACAAATAATACGCTGCTTGCAACCCGATTGGAACTCTACGGGGATTTTAACCGGTTGGTTGTGATTCCCCCGGGTACCCGGACATGGATTCTTCTTCAGGCATCTGTCAAACGAACTAAGTGGCCGTCACATTGCTTCGAAGTGGGAGGCCATTTCTGGCTCATTTGCAGCAGCTCTGGCAGAAACGAAGAAACTCGGCTGCGTGGCGTAAGCTTCCCATTAATTTCGGGCTTGAACGATGCCGTGGCGCATACCTCCTCTTCTCTCTCTCTCAGTGACTTAGCGACGGTCACTAGATTTCTCTCGTGTATGAGGTGGTGGACTTTCTAATAGTGACGGATAGTTCCCGGTGGTATCAGATGCTGATTAAAACGAGTGGCTTCGAGGTGGATTCTGCGCACCCAAAACAAACCTGGAAAGAGACAAAAACATTTATATGAGAAAAAAAATTGCAAAATAAGTATCACATCAGTTGTTATAACCACATTCGTTTTATAAGAATATTTATATTCTCAGAAATATAAAATTTATGATTAATTTAGAATCAGGCTTACTATCATTAAATCTTGCTATTTAAAATTTGTATCATTAATTTTATTTATATACAGAATGTCCGGGCTAAAAATATCCAAACGTTATGGTTTATTTTTATGGAACTACCCATTAGAATTAATATATATATATATATATATATATATATATATATATATATATATATATATAAATAGAAAGAACATAGCTATACACACATATACACATGTGAAAAGAAACTGAATTACATATAAAAACTGTGACAAATATAACCTCTTAGAAAAATGGTCAATAATATCTTTGTATTCATTTGAACTTTTATATACATATATACAGTGTATCCGGGCTAAAAGTATCCAAAAGTTATGGCTTATTTTTACGGAACTACCGATTAGAATTTTCAAAAAATATATTTAAATAGAAAGAACATCTCACCAAGTTTTAATATCAATATATTTCGATGTGGGCAACTTTTGTAACTCGACAAACGTCTAAACGGTAATCCAGTTCTCCCTAAGTGTTTCGTAGCATATCAGGAGTTATTAGTGTATAAACAAAAAATGGAAACTGTGGATGAGTTGAAGAAGCGTATCATTGAAGTAATTCATCTAACAACTTGGAGAGTCTAATATCTTGGAGTCTAATAACTTGGAGAGTAATTCTTCCCTTGGAGAGAACTGGATTACCATTTAGACGTTTGTCATGCTACATAAGGTGCACACATCGAAATCTATTGATAGTAAAACTTGGTGAGATGTGCTTTCTATTTAAATATTTTTTTTTAAATTCTAATGGGTAGTTCCGTAAAAATAAGCCATAACTTTTGAATACTTTTAGCGCGGACACCCTGTATATATACCGTGTATATGTATATAAAAGTTCAAATGAATGAAAATATATTACTGACCATTTTTCTGCGAGGTTATGTGTGTCACAGTTTTAATATGTAATTCAGTTTCTTTTCACGTGTGTGCATGTGTGTATAGATATGGCCGATTTCTGAGCAAACTATTAATCATCATAAATAATTATAAGTAATATATGTCATCAAAATGATTACTTAAAACATTGCATCTATATACAGTGAAACTTCTCTAGCCACCTACCCGTATTCTACGGCCATCCCTCTAAACGGCCATATTTTGTTCAGAACCGATTAAAAACTCCACAGAGCCAATGTTATGGAAAAAAAAACCTCTTTCAACGTCCACCCCTCAAAACGGCCACTTATTTTCGGAACCATGACTTGCCACCATAGAGATGTTTATCTAATTTATGTGTAAAGTACACTTGCTCAATAGAATAATATATGAATTTTAATTTTAATTGTTATTGTAACGGAACAATATCAATTAATATTAAAATTCATGTATTAATTGTTACTGTTCCGTTAGCAGAATGTCATTTGAAACAATTGATAGAGATTTTAATGACAAATGGCTTGCGAAATGCAAGACAAATAGTAAATTTATAACTCTATAATGGCCTATTTGAGTCCGCACTAGGTTGAATATTACCGTCATTTTTCTGTAAAATTACGGCAAATAATTCCTTTCGGATTCTAATACGGCAAGAGTCAAACCTCAACTTTTTTTTTCAACTCATCCATTACAGTTCTAAGAACGTCATGAAAGAAATACTCACTACATGCAAAATACTTAAGTAGAATAAATCAGAAAGTTTTATCCTCAAAAATATAAATAAAGCCTTTAAAACTAACCGGAAATGACGCCGCTTTAAAAACGACTTTCCAAAAAAAAAAAAGAAAAAAAAGAACTATTTTTGATAAGAATAAAAAAAACTTTTTCTTCTCCATTTCATAACATGAAAGACGAGAAATCATTTCCTACAACAATCACAATACATCACCCCTTTTGCAACCTAACTCCTTTCGAGACACCAACACTTTTCCGAATCCCACGCAACAAAAGAAAATTTAATTTCCACGGATGCGAATAGCGACCGATATCGCGAGAAGAATAATTTAAAACTAACATTTGTGGGGGGGTGGGGGGGGGGGCTGGAAGAAAACGAAACTAACGGAAAAGCCGAAGGGTGAGTGGGAGTGAGGAAGGGGGGGGGGAGTTGAGTCAGACACAACGGGCCAAGCTATTGGCTTATTTGGGGGTACTGAAAAGCATCAACCTTCTTCCCGCGAAACAGACGGGGGGAAAATCAACTGTACAAAACGCAGAAATCTCGTTTAGAAATCTAAAGTAATTAAAGTGACTCTCATTATAGAAGAGCTATTTGTCCGTGGTTAAAATTCCGCGAAAGCTTTTATGACTTTTTTTGGACCCCTTCCAAATAAGTTACAATTGTACCACTGGGTTTGAAAAAAAATATAAAAAAAAAATATATATATATATATGAATAAAAACCGCTTTTAATCTTTACGTTTCTCTTGCAAAGAATTGCTTAATTTAAAGCTACTATTGGTTTACGTTTTTGGTTGCAGTTATAATTTTTTTTAACCTAGTTTTTCTGTTTTCCCTTTATTTAGCTTTTAAAAATAAGTGAACTAGGTAATTTGTTTTCAGGTTTTGAATGGAGAGAGATGAGATTGTGTTTAACCATCTAAGTGAAATGTACTAGGGCACAAATAATTCCATATTTTTTTTCTAAAGCGGGCATGACAGAACATAATTCCTTTTGCTTACAAAAAAAGACCAACAAAAAAAAAATAAGGCTTCCGCCTTTAAAGACATTCAAAACTTTAATATGACGCAATGAATACATAAACAGTTATAGAAAGAAAGAAAGAAAAAGAGCTTTTACCATGAGTCATTTTGCGTTTAGTCTTTTCATTTCAGCTCTTAGATATATATGGAAGAGCTTTTTCCCCTTGAGAAGATAATCAGATTAAAAATGTTAAAGTATCATGCCTAGTTTAACGTCGTTGTATTCAAGCGCCGAATTTGCATTTATTTTAATTAAACACAGAGTGAATATTTAAAGGGACTTCAGATTAAAAGAGCTTACTTTTCAATAATTACGCAAAACAGGAGGAAAATTATGAAAAACGTCTTTAAAATTTTTAGCTATGAGCTTATAAAGCCTTTACGTTAAAAATATGCTCAAAATAAGAACAGTGTCTGTTCAGCTTCAAAAGACTGCAACAGCAAATGGTAATAATAATTTTTAAAAAAATAAGGAACTGTAAACTATGTATGCTCTTTTAGACAAATTTCTGGAAATGACTGTAGATTTGTAAATTCACACGTGCTATTGGTATCGAAGCTATAAGAATTTGAAAAAAAAGTTAACATATTCAAAACAAGGACCTGTATTTGTTGTTATAAAAACTTCAATATCAATACAAAAATACTGCGTTTAAAAAATACATAGTTACGTATAATTTAAATAACCGAGTTTAGTAAGAATCAAATACCGCTAGACATGAACTAATACGAGATTGGCTTATATTCTTAACAGAACAAGACTGAGAAACTAATGCAGCAATTCATAATTAAGTAACACGATAATAATTAGAGATTAAAATAAAGTATATCGTGTTATGTTGCTAAAGCAAGGCATGTATGATATTTACATCCCGAAAGAACACGATTATATCTTTTAGGACGTATTTTATTGATAATAGTGCTCGTTTGAGAAAAGAGTCACGACTGTTTTGGAATTCCCTTCAGCATTTCCAGTAGGCAAAAACCCCAGTTCCTCGCAAATCGGAAGGAACTTTAAACTCACATTTAACTGATATTTTAGCTCATATTGAGTCGTTGAAATTCTAGAACCTTGAACGATCCAATAAATACAAAATTATCGACAAAATTATTTTTGTTTCGCTAGCTAAACAAAACAATTCTGAATGAAATTCGGGAACACTCGCTGAATTGTGAAATTTACATTCTATAGCACCCTCTATTATTTTGATGATTAATGAAAGCTAGTGAATCCTTTATCTGAATTACCTATATCAATTATATGTATATGTCGATTTATTTCCTTTTGTTATGATAAAAATGTTTTCTTTTCATCATTTTCAAAACCGACTACAAGTTTCCCAAACTCATTGTGAGTTTCAGAAAAATGTTCAAAAATCATAATTGGATTAGATTGTAAACGAAAGTACTTGTCTTAGAAGAAAAAGAACAACAAAGAAATATACAGCAAACGAGGCAAAAGGTTCGGATAATGGAACTTCAGAAATGCGTGTACGAACTCAAATAGACAAATTTGTATCAAAAGGAACATTCACGATTCATCTTTCAGGTATGGGAATAAATAAAATATGTGAATATCTATGGAAGAGATAAAGAAACAGATGATAAAACTTAACATAAAAGAAAAAAAAGGCAACTTCGAAAAGATCAGATTTAATCCATCGGCATTTCATTCATCTGAGATAGCTTTCCGAAACGTCTCAAAAGGACCAGTGCACTTTTCAAAAACCAGTCGAAGTTTTCTTTTATGCTTGTAGCCCCTTGCGATTTGGGATGGGGAAAAATGCTCGAGATCGGACAACGAAAAACTATTTGAAAATGAAATAAAGTCACGTATCAACGTTTCCAAAATAGACATCTCGAAGAAAAGAAATCACAGGGAGACGTGAAAAAGGACGCAATCGCTTTACCTCATCCAAAAGAACTCAGGAGAGTTTACCTCGGTGATTCAAACGAGTTCCTCTCTTTTATTACCATTTTATTTTCTCCACTGGAAAATTATCCGGGCAGTTACTGCTCCAGACCAAGAGACCCCCCTCTCATAACAATCCTAATTACTTAAACGCGGAAAATTTTCTGAACAAAGTATCACTAAGTTAATTTTTTTTTCATTCCATATATTTACGGCCTAAAGTACTATATAATAGCTAGTGGGGAAAGAAAGCAGTTTTCCATCTGCGCATTAGGGTCACATTCAGGAGAAGGGAACGAAAAAAATAAGGGAAGAATTACTTAATCTTAGCGGCAGATCTTGAAGATTTTGGTGAAGCCATTAATAAGAAAAGCCCCTATTCTGAAAACAGGCTAATTAGTGCTTTACTGTGTTTTGTTTATTATCTCCAACTTGGCTGTTGTTACTTGTTGAGTAAGTAGCGATTTTACTCACTAATTACGAAAATTGCTGAAGTAGAGGGAGGTTTAAAAGGCTGTACATGCAGCGAGGCATGAAATATTCGCAATCAAGTTAATTATATAGGGATGATTGTAATAAACTACTTCTGAAGAACTGCCCAATTTTCATCTTTTCAAGTGTGTGATGGTTTCTGGGAAAAAAAAGAGACTGATATCTACAGCCAACTTAATTAATATTAATAACTAATTTCACAACGTTTAGATATCTGGAAGGCACTACTTAATGATAATGAATGATCCCAAAATAATAATGATTTCTGCGATCTTTTCATGCTTTTATTACGTAAATTAATAATTAAGTTGTGATACATTGTTGAAATATTAAAATTCTGTGTTGTAATATTGTTGTGAATACATAAATTCTAACAAAATTTCTCTTATGGTATGTAATAAAATTTTTGCTTCAGAAGCGCCATATATCTTTTGTACAAAATAAACGTTACAATCAAAAGGATATGATAAAAAAATATATTAAATTTTGTCCTAATTTAATGTTTTCATACCTCGTACCAGTACAGATTTTGCCATATGAATCTTTGTATTTAGTATTATACGCTTTTCTAACATAATCAGGGGAAATTAGAGAAGTTAATCTGACAATAAACGATTTCCGACACATAAAGTGAAACCTCGTTTATCCGGACTAACTGAGTCCATAGGCAATCCAGGCGATCGAAAATCCGGATAATCTAGGTATTATGGGTAATAAGCAAAACAAAATCCTTAACTAAGCAGAATTACCGTTTATTACGATAAAAAAAATATGTTTTGTAACAAAATTACATAGTATTGTTTACAAGACATTAAAAATTATAAAAATAAGTTTTCACATCATTTCTCAACAAAGAATTGGTAAGTCTAGTAAAGCCTTCTTAAAAGCATTTTATTACCATAATTTATTGAACAATGTATGCAGGAACTATGCAATGAATCAAACTAAAAAGCGAATGTTTGGCGTACTTGTAGTTACGTTCTTGCTCTCAAAGTTAAAAAGTATTATCTAACGCAAACATTAAATAAAAATAAATGTCTACAAATCTGATCCGGAGATCCGGATAAACGAGATTTTTCTGTATATTAATTTTCCTACACAAATTTAAACCGTTTGCGGGAAGCGTCTTCGATAATTGAAGAAAGTAAGACTGATTTGTCGCTATGGTTTCATATTTGGGGCAAACATAAATGCAGCATAACACCTATATAAAATGCATTATCTATATATATAAAACAGCTCCGTAACTGACTGACTGACTGATTGATTGACAGACTGACTGACTGACATATGACGCACACAGACCAAACCGCTGGACCTAAAGGGCTGAAATTTTGCATGGCGATTCTTTTCATAGTGTAGGAGTGTACTAAGAGAGATTTTTGAAAAATTCTTCATAGATTTTTTTAAATTAAATTTTTAAGCTGTTTCTGTAACATTCTTTAAAGTTTTCATTTATAATAATAGTTTGAGGGTTATAAAATTTATATCCCGATATAAAAAAAATTCTTGCTCATGCTGCAGACGGTCGGACATTATCCAAAAAAATATTAAAATACAGTAAAATACACTCATGGACAAAAAAATTAGCGCACCAAGAAATAATTGCGGGATCGTAACGAAACTTGCAATGAAGGTACATGTCGGGGAGATATGCAAATGATTAGAAATGCAGCGTGATTGCGCATTACGTATAGCCGGTAGAGGGCGTTGAACATCGTACTCTGTGGAGTATAAAACAGGTAACCAAAGCTTGTTTGAGTGTGCTGAATCATTTACAAAGGAAGATCTGAGATAGACATGCCATTACGCCGTGTTCGAAGAGAATATAAGCAGTTGTCGCAGTTTGAGAGGGGGAGAATCGTCGGGATGATGGAAGCTGGGTGGTCAGCTAGGCGAGTAGCTCGTCAATTAGGCCGCTCTGATTGTGTTGTGAGGAGGTGTTGGGACGAGTGGACCCGAGAGATGTCATGTACACGAAGACCAGGCTCGGGACGCCCTCGACAGACCAGTCGTCGAGAAGACCGCCACATCGTAAGAAATGCACGCGTACAGCAAACTGCTTCATCGGCCGCCATCCAGGCACAGGTAGCACCTTCACTAGGGGCCTCTGTGTCTTCTCGAACCATACGAAGGCGCCTGGCTGAAGGACAGTTGGTATCGCGGCGCCCATTAACTGTGCTGCCCTTGACGCCCACCCATCGACGCCTCCGTTTGGAGTTTTGCCGCGCACGAGGAAACTGGACTGCAGCGGAATGGAACCAGGTCGTCTTTAGCGACGAATCCAGATTCAATCTCGGCAGTGATGACAATCGTGTTCGTGTGTGGAGAGCCCGTGGTGAACGCTTCAATCCTGCCTTTGCTGTACAGCGACACATCGCTCCTACAGCTGGTGTGATGGTTTGGGGTGCCATTGCCTACAATACACTGTCACCCCTAGTATTGTTCCGTGGCACCATGAAAGCCCAGCGGTATGTTCATGAAATCCTGCAACCACATGTGTTGCCACTCATGCAACGGCTCTCAGGAGCCCTTTTTCAACAAGACAATGCTCGGCCTCATACGGCAACGGTGTCACAAGACTGTCTCCGCACTGTTACTACCCTTCCTTGGCCTGCCCGATCCCCAGATTTGTCTCCAATCGAGCATATCTGGGATCATTTGGGACGACGAGTTGGGCATCCCACGAGTTTGAACGAACTAGAGGCAAGGTTACAGCAAATATGGAACGAAATGTCTCAAGACATCATACAGAACTTGTATGACTCAATGCCCGATCGTATCGCATCGTGCATTCGCGCTAGAGGGGGTCCAACGGAGTATTAACTCCTCCGTTCTTTTGCCTTTTTCTCTGAAATAAATTATCCTTTTTCTTTGATTTTCTTATCATTTACTTATATCAAAGTAGTCATTACGTATGTAAAATTTCGTTTCATTTTGACGACTCCTTCTTGGTGCGCTAATTTTTTTGTCCATGAGTGTATATATTCCTCTAACTGTACTATATTAACTGTACTATATTCTTTAGTTTGTTCTATTAAATTTATTTTGAATATTTTCTTGTACATTATTTTGTCTATAAAAATATCCCTTATGATATTTTTATAAATATATTTTTTTATTTTTTTAACATCAATTGCATACATTGATCGTTGTATTTATTATATATATATATATAAATATTTATTTATTTATTTTGTCATTAATTGCATACATTGACCGTTGTATTTAATTTAAATGTACTCCTAAGCGAAGTGTGGGTTTTCAGCTAGTAATGTATAAATGCATGAAGAAATAATTACCGATTTTAGTGTTCCTAGCTATTAACAGTTGCTGTTAAAAAAATAAAATCTTATTTTGTCAAAAATTTATTTCAATAAGAAAGAGATAAAAAGCAGAAATTATAAATAATCCCGTGCACAAAATATTATAAATTTAGGGAGGAATGACAACCATTCATTTTTAAAACGCGGAATCCATTATATATTCAATTATTTTCCAATATCAGGGAGCAAAAGAAAATAATTAATAGAGAATTCAAATTCTGTTTTGCCAGTGAAAGAAAATCGATTTTTTTTTTGGGGGGGGGGGGGGAGGGACGTATAAGGTGAAATATCCTGCTGGAAACTAAATAAAACGTTTGACAATTTATAATAATTACGAAATGCGTTTCTCAATAACAGCATATCTTTGAAAATTATAAAACAAAATAAATGAATCCGGCTTCAATTTTCCCGAGAGTAATTGAAAATCAAATTTCATCCAGCGGTTTTTAGTTTCAAGCGCCTCGGGTGATTGATTTTTTTATCTAGTTCAGTTACACACTGATGTCTGTTTTTAAAATTTCCGAAAATTTACACATACAACATTCTATAATGTTGATAATGTTGCTTTCATTAAAGCTATTAGATATTGGACTACATCGGAATATCGTTTACAGCTTAAAATCCAATAAGTTCCAAACCAAAAAGCCGTAGTTTACAACGGTTGTTTTACCAAGTGATACAAATTAAATTTTGCATTAAAAAAGTCGCAGGTCTCTTCTATCTTACATCTAAAACTGAGATGCATAGAACATGTTTTTGCGGAGGCTTTCCTAACAATACAGTCTTTTCCCCTTTTTTTAAATACTTAATTTTACCTCGATTGCTATACATGCAAGAATAAAATACAAACACAGTCGCCAAAGTATTTTTTTTTGTTAAGAGAACAATCAAAACGTGTTTAAATTATTTATACAAGCTTTCATACACCAAAATTTACAGTTAAGATTAAAATAGGTTTATAGTGACTAAAATAACTGCTTGTTGTTATTCAACCTTGTTATGGGCTGAGTAGTCCCGTAACAAACTCGAAACCTAGGTCCAGTTCTACCTTTAAGCTGGAGATGTATATTTTTGCATAAAGCAACGTCCATTCGGCCGGCTCGATGCATTTTGTCATCTCCTTGATAGTCATAATATTTGCTAACTCAAAAACCCTCAAATGGTCAAAAATATTTTCAAAAATACATTAAAGATAGCAAGTGTGCAAATAATATACGCATGAATGCACGGAGATATGCACACTGAATCAAAATTAAGTCAGAACTGTGTCGAGAAGAATATACAAATAAAACAACAAAAACAATCAAAGCGAAAAATGCATTTCATAAACCTGAGACTTTTCCTATTGCGAAAAACAACTCACTTAGGATCATGGTATCAGCTCTTTCAAGCTAAAAAGTCCTTGTTTTTTTTTTCATAAATATCTGCCAGATCTTTGATTTACTGCCGCATACATTACAAAACCGAAATACCTCTGGATGGTTATGATTAGACATTATATCAAAGCGTAATTGCAACCTTTAGGACAAAGAGGGCAATTATGAACATACTAAATACTATCACCTCCTCAATCGGGCGTATGAATTATGCTCGCAAAGTTAGTATGATTTACGTACAAACCCACACCTTCAAATCTTGCTCACTGCATTAGAAGCTGCTGGAAAAGATTAAGATATCGAGGTGGAATATAGATGTCTCAATAAATTAAAGTAGAACGCCATTTTCTTTTCTCCTCCTTTTTGCACTTTGCCAAGGTCTAATGAAGTCCCTTGAAGCCCCTCATCACTACGCTGCCGAGACCAACAATTTTCTCGATGATTAATCATCTTTTGAGTGAACTCAAAACAATGACCTGGGGTATAGAAGTCATTTGCGAAGGAAATAACATTGGATCAATCGTTGAAAGAAAAAAAAAAACGATCCGTAGCTGATTCTGGTGGTGCAGTTTTTCTGTGTTTCTACCCAAGAATGTCTTCTTGTGTGAAGAAACGTTAAATAATGGTAAGAAGTGAATATTAAACATTACATTATTTTCTTTTCTATGGTACTGTTTAGTTTCGTTTTAAGTGTAAGAAGTAATGTTTTGCATGGATATAAGTATTTCGGGTTGATTGTTTTTCAAAATTAAGGTTGATGTGTACTAACTCTATTGGATTCATTCACCTCAGTGTTAAACTATGGAGAAAATTTGTTTATTATTTACAGCTACATAAATGCTGATAATCAAATAAAAATTGTATTTTCAGATAGCATGAACTTTTCTACACTTTGCAACATGTTTCATTTTGTAAATTTCGTCCACGGTATGAATTTATTCCCAAATAATTTAAATTTCAAAATATTATTTGCATTTTTTTTTTTTTGCAAAAACAAAAATGTTTAAAGGTGTAAAATTCCTTTCTCTATTACAGAGTAATTTTTTTTAAAATTTTTAAATCCAAGTCGGCAATCCCTGAACAAATTTTCTCAATAGGTTAACACTGAGGTGAGAGAATACAATAGGGTTAGTACAACGCAGCCTTAAGAATGGCATCTTTTTTTCTGATACTGTTATGTTCACACTGTGGGTAAACCGGTGATAAGGAACACTCAGCGAAAAAAAGAAAAAAGAAAATAACATAAATAGATCGAATTTTTTAGTTGTGATTTAGTATTTTTTTAAAATTTCCATTGGCGGGTTACAAAAAAACATAAAAATAAAATCAAGAACAACCAAACAAAAAGTGAGCTAAAACGTCCATGAACCCAAAAGTTTCCTAGCCATCCAATATTTTTTCTCCCATATTGGTGCTGGAAGTAGAATGGGGCAACTCAGGGATATGGGTAATGTCCATGTTCTCCCGACGATAAAAGAGCTTGCAAAAGGGTTCTGAGAGAATATTTATATGGAAGGGTGTTGCAATAGCCAATCATACCCCATCACTAGGCGAAACAAGGCGACTGCTTTTTGCCTCGGTCAGTCTGGGACTTCAGTAATTTTGTTCCACCAAATCTTTTGTGAATTCCTTCACAATAGATTTTATGAGAGGGCTCCTGAAAGTCTCCCTTACAAGCAACTTTAGTGAGTAGTTGTTTGAACGCCATCTTGTCCTTCAACAATTCAGCCTCTGAAATTTTGTCGCCCTCAGTGTACTTCTTGGTTATACCACAGAGAAAGTGAGGAAGTGCTCTCTGAATGGACTAAGCCACATTGAAGAACTTATGGTAAGGGCGAATCATAAGCACATATCTGCTTGGTAAACTAGAGATGCCTCTCCCTACATTTAGCATTATAGCAATATATTTAGTTACTGAATTGTAGATAATCATATATGAAACAATTCAGTAATAATAAATAAGAATAATTGGACAAGTGAATCCTAATTTCATTGTATTTTTCGTTATTTGATTTTGCTTCATGTTTTGAATTTTCCATCCTATTTTACAAATATATACAGACACAAAAACAAACAAACAAACAAACACACACACACACATATATATATATATATATATATATATATATATATATATATATATATATATATATATATATATAGAGAGAGAGAGAGAGAGAGAGAGAGAGAGAGAGAGAGAGAGAGAGAGGGAGAGAGAGAGAGAGAGAGAGAAAGAGAGTGAGAGAAACTCTGTATGGTGACCAGTAATGGTTCCTAAAGAAAGTGGCCATTTTAAGGGGTGGCCGTAGAATAAAGGTTTTTCCCTTAACATGGGCTTTGTGGAGTCCTTAATCGGTTTTTAGCAAAATATGGCTCTTTAGAGGGGTATTTGGCTAAAGACGTTTCACTGTATATGTTATATGTGTGTGTATGTATATTAGTGTTTACTTAAGGTGTATATATTGGTGTTTACTTAGTGTGAGTATATTAGTGTTTACTTAGTGTGAGTATATTAGTGTTTACTTAGTGTGTGTATATTAGTTTGTATGCCCCCTATTGAAACGAACCAACGACTGTCGCGGAGTATGTGCGAATGTCTTCAATGACAATAGTACTTCGCATTGGCGAACAACAACTTACCAACTATATATTTAAATATATTTTGAATCAATCATTTACTGCTAGACTCAAAATATATTTGAAATAGAAATAACTCATTTTCCAGTTAAAGTAATAGTGTGATATTTCTTTCAAAATTAATTATGAAAAAAATAAATTTTATTAAAAAATCTTAAGTTTCTCTTTCCGTTAATCCATTACCCCTGTTAATTCGAAGGAAAAATTAGATAAACGGCAAAGAAAACTTATTAGATAAGATTATACACACCATTAAAAATATTTCATTAATTTTACTTTTAAAAAAGTCAAAAGCTGAAAATTTTATCCTTCGTTACAAAAATATTTCATTTAAGACCAACATTTTTGCAGCACTAAAGTAGTATTACCTTATTTACTTTAAACTGAATTTATGTACTAATACTTTATCCTAAATAAAAATAACATGCCTCATTTTAAACCTTTTTTTAGCTGCGAGTGGAAGAAAATTATTGCGAATAAGTAATTGAAAAATCATTTAATAAGACAAACATTACTTAATATATGCTCAAAATGAGGAAAATATCCTTTTATAATCTCACATTTTTTTCTTTCAATTTGAAGAATAGGAAGAAAAACTAATATTTCTCATTAATTCATTAAGGCTTTCAAAATAATTGAGTTATTTTTTTAAAAAAATTCCCTGCCTTTATTAGTGACAATTATTTTTTGGGGATTTTTTTTTCATGATTTCCCTTTTTTTCTGTGTGTCAACTAATTCGCATTTACGTCATTCAGAAGTTAACTCTGGGAGAAAAAAATAATAATTCAAACTATCTTCCCACATTTTTTTTTTATTTATTAGTTGAATTGCTTAGTTAAATTTGGAGAGATATCTGAAATTATTTCCGCACAATTAATTTTGAGAGATTGACAAATTAAGCAAAAATTGCCTTTAAATATTCAAAAGTTTTTCGGGGTTACCATAGCAGCCGTTATTTTTCTAAAACATTTGCATACTTATCAATTTCATAATAATTTATTACACAGTATGCGTGAACATACGTACAGAGGTAGACAAAATGTAAATTATTATATAATAGAAAACACATTTCTGTGAAATGTTTATAAATATATATATATATATATATATATATATATATATATATATATATATATATAACTAAACTAAACTCATGGCACAACAGTCCGAATGTGGACCAAGTCCGGTGGTGCCCATCTTCGCTTTCTTGACCATAGGCTTGGGGTGACATACATCATATGTCTCGGTAAGGTGATCAACCTGACGAGGGACCATCAGAGTTAGTTCCCAAGCATACTTGATCCACATTTTATCGACCCAGTCAAGAGATTAAAGGCTGAGTCGACCTTGCCCTGTCTCAGGGTCGAAGCCTGGACCTGTGGTGTAGCAGCTCGTTAAAAGTAAAATTAATCGAAGCTTCTAACCACTACACTACCGGGCGTCATTTATATAAACAAACACACACACACACACACATATATATATATTATATATATATATATATATATATATATATATATATATATATATATATATATATATATATATATATATATATATATATATATATATATATATATATATATATATATATATATATATAATTGGTATCATAAGTTTTAAAAAAATTATAGAAAATTTAAAAAAAATTGTAGAAAATTATTTAAAAAATAATAAAAGAAGCGAATCTAATAATAAATCCGAATAAAATGAATAAAAAGATTGCGTTGAACAAGCAATCCAGCGTGAGAAACTTATGAAAAAGTCTATAGAAAGTACCAAGTAAGGTATAAATCCACAATCAGCAATAACGATAAAAGCAATTTTCTTAATTATTATAGCAACTTCAAAAGTTTAAAAGTAAGATAATGTTGCAAACATACAAATAAATGTGTAAAATGCTATTTTTAAATTGAATTCCACACACAGGAAAAATTTAAATAAATAAACAAAGAACGACACATATGAATGTATTTCCTCCTTAGAAGTAATTATTAAAGGGATCCCAGTTGCCATTATAGAAGAATTTATGTCTTTCGATTTTCCTTAACCAACAAAGGAAATAGAAATTGAGGCGCTAAGAAATATGGACCCAAAAACTATTTTTAAAACACCATAACAAGCCAAACAAAAACGAGAAGCAAGTTCCTTACATGCATATCGGTGCCTTTGAAAAAGACAAGACAGACAAAGAAACAAATGTTTGTAAAGATTCCCTCACAGCTGTCGCTAATTTTTTTTATCTTTTTTTTCTCTTCCGAAAGCAAGAGAGTTTGCAGCATAAACTAAAAACTACCGCATCCGATACCCACAAAGTATGCGGCTGCACAAAGTTCAAAGATTTATGTTAGACACAATTTTTAACTTTTTTTGATCGCTGGAGATGAAGCAGCCTCATTAGTAAACGTCTACAAAAGCGCTAAAAACGATTTACTACAGCGCCTGTGTGCGCCACTAAATCACAGGTTTCGAAGACCATCAGTTACCCCAAGGCCACAGGTACGTTATTACTTAGCTATCGCTTTCCCAGTCTCTATCTCTATTCGCTGCCCACGGCTACACGGGGCGATATTATGCAAAAGCGGTGGATTGTTGCACACGCACGGGCTATCTAGGAACTCGGATTTCTCAGTTGTTACGAGAAAGATAGGGAAATGGTTATTTCCGGAAAAGAGAAGTATAGCATATTACGCCTGCGGTTATGTAGCGAGCTCAGTTTTTATTTACCGATCCAGAGCGGTATTAAGGTGGGGTGATTGGGGTCCAAAAGTAGTAAAAATATATCTCGCAATTTTTCAATTTTTTTTTTCCCAATGCGCTGCGAAAGAGTGAAAAGATTATAATAAAAATTCTGCTGCACAGATTTTTACTACATAGATTTTTACAAGTTCGGACAGGACATCAGTTCGGATATCGGATCTTCTATGCAAATATTAAACTACAGGGGTATTTATCGCAGTATTTTTCTGGAGACAGTTGTATTTCTCAATTGTTAGGAGAAAGATAGAGAAATGATTATTTCGGGAAACAAGCAGTATAGCATATTAGGCCTCTAGCTACTATATAGCTAGTTCAACAACGCGTAAGTTTCAACCCTTCAGCTGCCGCGTCCGTGTACAAAGTGCAACACGTAATTTTAAATGGTTTTCGTAATTTCGAATGGTTTATTTTTTATTTTTTTACATGTAAGGTTTGAATGTTATAAGCAGTTTCTACTTATAGCTACACCCTTTCTAATGCAGGTCTGATTTTTTTACCTTTGTATTCATTTCCATTCATTGATAGTCATGATTCAACGTGGTAAACCAGCGATTATATTGGATTCCAACACGACAAAATCAGGAATTGCTGTAGTCGATCCAATGTGTAACTTTTACATGGTATCCCGTATATCACGAAGATTGACAATCTCATTGTGTTTTAGGTTTTTGGACACAATAGGAATCCATTGGCAAGTTGTCCTTAGATCCAATAAACCGGACAGTTTTGAAATAAGGCGATTGTATCTGCATTCTTTGGCTTTTAATTATAAATATATCTCAATATTATAAACATTTTATATTTTGTCATAAAACGCAGAATTATTATTTTCAATTTGAAAAAAAAAAAAGTTTATTACTAAAGGAATAATCAAGGTTGAAAGAGACGTTGCGCTTTGTGCCACGCGCGCCTGCTGGTGTTCCAAAAATTGGCGCGCCCGGTGAAAGGTTAAATGTCTAAATTCATAGGTAAAAAACATAAATAAAAAATAAGCATTTGTTTATCTGTTATTAGAAAAATTCTGAGAGGAAAATTCCTCATACCTTATCATTCGGATTGAAGCAACATATACAATTCCAGCGGAATAGGTAGCAAACAGGTAGCCTTATATATTTTTGCAAAACTCTCTTCCCAACCTTTTTTACAAGTCGTTTTAACATTATTATGCACTTATAATACGAGCGTTTGTTTGAGAAAAAAAAGAGGTTTGGAGATGTGATTTTTTGTATAAAGTACCGCCCATTTGGTGATCTCTATTCATTATGTCATTAGGATTGAACATCACTGATGTCAACAGATTCACTGCCTGAAGCTACATGCAAGGTGATTTTACAAAATCTCCCATTGATATCCCATAATAATATATATTCAATGGCATGCATTTGGGGCTGAACGTTTTCAGCCCCAAAAAGGTTGTGTTCTTCAGATCTGTAGTGCATTTGCAAAACGACGTCTGAAAAGATACAACAGCCATTCATTTACCTCCTATTTGGTACATTTTGGTTATAAGTGAACTTCAAACCCTTGGCCAAAAATTATTTGCCCCTCAGTAGTTCTGGGTCAATCGTTGTAAATAAAAATACTATAAACACTATCACGCATGTACTGTATGCTAAACATAATTAACTATTCTGAAAATAATCACGTAAACTTCACTTATCCTTTAGGAGAGTTGGAAAGAAGGGCTCAAATTACTATGGTACAACAATTATTATAATTTTGCTGAGGTTATACAATCTTAATATATCATTAGTCCATTGTGATCCCTAAGAAGTAGTGAAGATACACAATTTTACTAACTATTACAGAAATTCTAAACTTATTAACTGGATAATTAATTTAATATTATATTTATTTTAACTTTATATTTATTTTTTATTAAGTTTATTTTACTTTACAGCTTTAGCTTAACTTTATTTTACTTTATATTTACTAAGCACTCCAACTTGAAAAAACAAGGTTGGGATGCACTGATTTACACTAAAATTATTTTACACTCCAATGCGGCAAGTAATTAGGACGAGTGCTTCCAGCATTGAAATATAACATTATTTAACGAAATATAAAATTACCAACCTTCGCGCAATCAAACAGAATTTTGAGGGTCTGTTTCATCTTGGGACCACTATATAGCATGAACCACAATGACCCACTATGAGATAACAGAACGGTAACAACTCAGCCCGGGTTCGGACCCGTGCCCACATTGCGGAAGTTCGCAAAGATAACCATCAATCGATGTACTCGGAGTATTTAGCCCAATATATTCGAATTCTTGTATTAATACCTTAATTTTACTTCAGTCTTTAGGAATGCTAAAAATTGAGAAATGAAATCCTTAAATAAAGAGCATCGCAATTTAATTTTTTTATTCATTCAATAGTTTTTGCAGGAAGTAAAGGACGATGATATGATAAATAAATATTTTTTTTTATATTACACTTAAAGCAACACCGTCAAACACTGGTGTGTTTTCAAATACTGTTATATGATAAATTTGAATTCAACTCACTCGGGAATATATAACAAAGAAACGCGATCAGTCTACAATCGGCAGTAGATATTAAAATGAAGTTAGAATCTTCCAAGCAGGTGTGTGTTACGCTATGGAATACCGGAATCATAATTTAGCATACCATAGATTAAAAATTCTTTGCTTTTCCATAGCATGTATGCTTTGGAATCCCCCCACGCAATTCCACTATCGGCATCTGTCAGTTCCTCTCCTCAGTATTTTCTCGGGATCTTCAGTATTGTTTTTTTAACATTACACTTAAAACAACGGTCAAACGCTGATACGTTTTTAAAAACTATAATAGCATAATTTCGTATTTCACTCACTCGGACATATAAAACAAAGATACTCGATCAGTCTACAATCGGCAGTAGATATTAAAATGAAGTCAGAATCTTCCAGGCAGGTGTGTGTTACGCTATGGGATCCCGGAAGTATAATTTAGCATACCATAGATTAAAAATGCTTTGCTTTTTCATAGCGTGTATGCTTTGGAATTCCCGACACAATTCCCCTATCAGCATTTTCCAATTCCTCTCCTCAGTATCTTCAGTATTTATTTTTTTAACATTACACATAAAACAACGCTGTCAAACGCTGATACGTTTTCTCAAACTATTATAGCATAATTTCGAATTTTACTCACTCGGACATAAATAACAAAGATATGCGATCAGTCTACAATCGGCAATAGATATTAAAATGAAGTCAGACTCTTGCAAGCAGGTGTGTGTTACATTATGGAATCCCGGAATCATAATTTAGCGTACAATAGATTAAAAATTCTTTGCTTTTTTACGTAACGTGTGTGCTTCGGAATCCCCGAACAAATTCCCTATCAGCATCTTAAAAGTTCCTCTCCTTAGTATCTGTTCTCGGGATCTTCCCCTCCTGTAAAGAACAAACTGCGTGCCATTACACTAAGTACCATATACACGGCCCTTATCGGGAGAATTTCAGGAAAAGGGCGGTGTGATAGGGTCCGTCAGATCCCTGCGGGCACCCCTCCGTGACTCACGATTATCTTTCACGTGAATATGTTCGCTCACGATCAATTTATTTTGCCCTTGCACTGCCTATCTTCGACGCGTAACACTTAATGCCTAATCTTTTTTTTTCTTAACTTATTTTTTTGGCTGTGTGTGTTTTTCATAGGGCGAGATTTTATCGCCTTCTTTGGCGACGCCTTTTAGAAAAATTTTCTTTACACATATAGGCCTACTATATATACCAAAGTTCGATGAACGCGAAATTAAAGATGCCACGATTTTGGCCTCCCGGTTGAATAGAGGTGGTTTCTTTTATCTTCTCGGTTCATCAGGCAGCACCGTATGAAAGACAATTAAGCGCGGAAATTCGCGTTCGACAATCGAACGGCCGTATAACCGAAACCCAGACGCACATGTGACTAGGGGAAATAAATTGGTTTTGATAGAGGTTCGAAGAGAAAAATATAAAAAAAATTTGACAAGTCTATGATTGTTATGATATCCAAATGAGCTTCTAAATTGCATTTTTTTCTATTCTAGGAAGAATATCAGAAGGATTTCTTTTAACCGTTGTTGTCGGAAATAGGACGAAAATTCTCGTATCCTCGATTTATCTTTTTCGTTCAAAAATCTGTCATGTTAAATGAAATAACATGAGACCATGAATTGATACGAAGGAAGTCGGGTTTCTTTTCTGAAAATTTTACGGCTTGAATTTTTGCCTTCATATATTTTAGAAGAGCTGTACATTAATTTCTAGAATTGTTTGAGTTTATGAAGTCTTAAAACATTATTTTCCCAGTGAAAACCCCAATTCTACAAGGTATACATTTTCAGTAACTATTGTAGAAATTCAAAACTTATTAACTCGAAAATTGATTTTATATTATATTTATTTTAACTTCATATTTACTTTTTATAAATTTTATTTTAACTTTATATTTATTCTCTATAATTTTTTTTTATTTTACAACTTTATTTTACTTTATATTTTAACCCTTCAGCGGGCACGTCCGTGTAGAGAGAGCAACATTTTCGTAATTTTGAATAGTTTGACTTTACATGTAAGGTTTGAATGTTCTAAGCAGTTTCTATTTATAGCTACACCCTTTCTAACGGAGGTCTGATTTTCTGACCCTTGTATTCTATTCCATTCATTGATAGTCGTGATTTAACCGGGGTAAACCAATAATTATACTGGATTACAATACGACAAAAGCAGGAGTTGATGTACTCGATCAGATGTGCAGCTATTACAAGGTATCCCGCTTATCACGAAATGGACAATATCATCATTTTTTAGGTTTTTGGACACAATAAGAATCCATTCGCAAGTTGTCCTTAGATCCATTAAACCGAACTGTTTTGACATAAGGCGATTGTATCTGCGTTCTTTGGCCTTTAATTATAAATATATCTCAATATTATAAACATTTTATATCTTGTAATAAAACGCAGAATTATTATTTTCAGTTTGAAAAAAAAAAGTTTATTACAAAAGAAATAATCAAGGTTGAAAGAGACGTTGCACTTTGTGCTAACCGCGACTGCTGGTGTTCCAAAAATTGGCGCGCCCACTGAACGGTTAATAAAAATACACAGTTTCAATAATTATTGCAGAAATTCCAAATGCATTGTTCTGTTCTAGGAAGTAAGCAAAGCAAATAGGAATCTCCCTTTCTGTTGTTGTCGGAAATATGACGAAAATTCTTGTATCCTTGATTTGTCATTTTCATTCAAAAAAATTTCATGTTAAATAAACTGGTATGAAATCACGAATTCATTAAAAGGAAATCGGGTTTCTTTTCTGGAAATTTTATGACTTTATTTTTTGTCCTCATATATTTTAGAAGAGTTCTACATTAATTTTTTTAATTTTTCGAGTTTATGGATACCTAAAACATTATTATTACAATGAAAGCCCCAATGGTACACAATCATGGTACACAATTTCAGTAACTATTGCAGAAATACCAAACTAATTAACTGGAGACTTGATTTTATGTAATTTTTATTTTAACTTTATTTTTTATAAATTTTATTTTACTTCACAACTTTGTTTGATTTTTATTTTACTTTACATGTTAATAAAACTGCACAATTTCAATAATTGTTGCAGGAATTCCAAATGCATTTTTCTATTCTAGGAAGTGTAATACGGCAAATAGAAATTTCCATTCCTGTTGTTGTTGGGAATACGACGAAAATTCTCGTATACTCAATTTATCATTTTAATTCCAGAAATAAACAGAAACGAGGAAATGAATTTATTCAAACAAAAACAATTTTTTCTTGAAAGTTTATAAGCTGAATTTTTGCCTTCACACATTTTGGAAGAGCTATGCATCAATTATTAGAATTTTGCTGAGTTTATGGAATCTTAAGAAATTATTATTCCAGTATGATCCTTGAGAAGTAGTGACGATACACAGTTTCACTAACTATTGCATAAATGATAAACTTATTAACTTGAAAACTTATTCAATATTATATTTATTTTAACTTTACATTTACTTTTTATTAATTTTATTTTACGTTAGAACTTTAGATTAACTTTATTTTACTTTATATTTTAATCAAATACACAGTACTTACACGGGTAATAACGTCGCTATTAACCCTTCAGCGGGCGCCCCCGTGTGCAGTGTGCAACATTTTCGTAATTTTGAATGGTTTGTTTTTACATATAAGGTTTGAATGTTCTAAGCAGTTTCTATTTAAAGCTACACCCTTTCTCATGCAGGTCTGATTTTCTGACCCTTGTATTCCTTTCCATACATTGGCAGTCGTGATTGAACAGTGGTAAAACAGCGATTATACTGGATTACAACACGACAAAAGCAGGAGTTGATGTACTCGATCAAAAGTGTAGCTATTACACGGTATCCCGCATATCACGAAGATGGACAATCTCATATTTTTTTTAGGATAATAGGAATCCATTCGCAAGTTGTCCTTAGATCCAATAAACCAGACAGTCTTGAAATAAGGCGATTGTATCTGCATTATTTGGCCTTTAATTATAAATATATCTCAATATTATCAACATTTTATATCTTGTCATAAAACGCAGAATTATTATTTTCAATTTAAAAAAAAAGTTTATTAAGAAAGGAATAATCAAGGTTCAAAGAGACGTTGCACTTGTGCCAAGGGCTCCTGCTGGTGTTCCAAAATTTGGCGTGTCCTCTGAAGGGTTAAACATTTCATAAACTTCAATACTTACTTGAGTAATAACGTCATTGTAAAACATAATTAAATTGAATGTTCATTTAACTCAGGTTTCAAAAATTGATATTAAAATATTTTTTCTTCATTCAAACTGTACTTTAAAGTTAAATAAAATTTTATATTAAGGGACGTATTAGAAAACTGGCAACATAACAAAATTGTCTACAATTTAAGTAAATAAATAAACAAATAAATTTCTAGAAAAACCTAATTTTTAATTATGCATATTTCTCGCTAAAGGATTTAATTGAAAGTCTTTAATTTTACTGTCTTCTATTATTTTGGGTTATAAACAGCTGTATCCGATAGATTTTTCTCTCTCACGAACCAAAAAGGAAAAGAAACTGCGCATTCTCTGAAAAAAAAAGTGTGTATATAAATAAATAAATAATGCTTTTACAAAACATTTATTCAAAATCAATTACGTTTTCTCTCCTTCAAATGACAATCAATTTCGCTATGAGATTTTTTTTTCCTTTTCAGCTGCATATCTGGAATTTTAGTTTAAATAATTAATAGGGGATAAAATTAGTATTATTTTAAAAAATAAAAGTTTATTTTTTTGTGACTATGAACTAAAACGATTAATAACAGTTTTAAGCATTTTTTCCTCCATTAGGGTAACATTTGCAAAACTAAAAGCATTGAAATGTGTTGGAGATAATGTAAAACTTATAAATAGAAAACACTGACTTTTTAAAAAATAAATATGATGAAATAAAGGAAACTTAGTTAGCATTTAAGAATAATGCGTTAAAGAAACAAAACAGAGAGTGTTAAATAAAAAGGAAAACAAATGCGTTGAGTTATTAAAAACATAAAGTAGTAAATTATGTACAAAACACTTTTAAAAGATTCTTTATTTTTTTAAATATTATTTAAAAATATATAATTTAAAGTAGATGAAAGTAATTTATGTGATGCCATTTTTTAATTGATGGTGTGTTTGATTCTGATATATTTTGTGGCAAATTCAGTCGCTTTTTTAATACGAATATACAAAATTAAATGAACAGTTCAGAAATAAATTTAGCACTGTCTATATATAAAATTAGTTTTCACTTAATCTAAAATAAGTAAGTTAAAAATGTATCTTTAATTAACAAATTTGAGAAATTTATTCAGAATGCCTTTAATGGATCTCCGAAATTACTTTTAAATCTTTCAATAATGAGCGATAAGAACAAAGCATTATTTTGATTTACATCATATCTGAATTTGCTCATAATATACTTAAATGCTTATCGCTACCACACATTCATCTACGTTTTTTAGCACAGTCTAGGAGCTTAGGTAATCCCTGTCTACTGTCTATTTTATTAATTAAATTTATCTCTAAAATCCTTGGGATTTTTTGTACCAAATCAAAATTATAGTAGCAAAATTTGAATGTATTCCCCATTTTCTCAGTGGCTTATTTAAAAAAAAACATTGTTAACAGTAATTTCTTGAATTTTTATCAGAAACTCTGCCAGCGATGAGTATTTCATTGGATCAGTTGAAATTTTTCATTAAATTCAACATATTTTAAACTAAAATTATAATTTTTTTAATTTAAAGTATTACAAAGACTACGTTTTGCTCTTCGTGCATTTAGTAAGAATTCCTTTATTATCTCATTTACATAAACGGCCTGTTCACACTGAATCCGGAGCATTATGTAGCATCAGCGTTAAAAATTTTAACCACCAAGAACTCAATGAAATGACCACGTGATGTGTCAAACCAATCATAGGTCATTTTCCCAATCTCGGAGCCAACGTAGTAACACAAAGAAATGCAACGCCCCTGTTGCATTGTGAACGGACCTTTAAGCTCACAACTTTACACACTTTTAAAAGGATATGGGAAAACTGCTCTCAGTCTGTACCAATGACCCTTAAACTTTTTTAGTGTCGTGGACCCATTTGATAATCTACTGAAAGCTATGCTGCTCTCCTAAGCATAAAAGGCGTATCTCAATTTTTTTTCTGCGAAAAAAATAGGGCCGATTCCCTTAGGACTTCAACAGTGTTTTTTCTAGATACATCTTATTTCTTTAATGATTTTCTACTATTTCTAAATAAGATACGGCCTTCTGGCTTAGGAATAATGTCAGGTAGCTCACAAACAACAAAAACAGTAAAAATGGAAGAAAAAATGAGATACGTATTTTATGCTTAAGAGAGCAGCATTGATCCTTAAAAAGTGTTCAGTGTCGTGGACCTTTTGATAATCTGGTGAAAGCTATGGCCCCCTCCTTTTGATGACCGCAGAGCGTGAAAACAAAAATTTCAAATGAATCTGTTTTGCAATATTTTAGCAAAAAAGAAAAAAATGCTTACAAGTCACCTATAACAGCTATTGACGAACGCAGTATTGCAGATTGTTCAATAAAAGGGAAAATATTGCTCTTCAATCACTTAATCATTTATATTCGGAAAAAATCAACACCAAAACTATAGAGAAGTTTATAAAACACTTTAAAGAGTGACTATTGCCCAATTGTACACCTGATTGAATTCAAATTCAAAGGAAATTCAGTTAATATTCCAATTTGAGACCTGCATCAATTTTAGTTTCAAATAAAAAATCGTTTGAAAATTTGCCGCATGAGCAAATTCCTGGACTAGAATTCTCTTCCAAGTTTGTGATTCCCTCTGAAATTTATTCCTGAAACCTCGAGGTGTCCATGAGCCACAGGTTAAGAAACCATGAGCTACAAATAACATGATCTTATCTACTACCCCATGTATTTATTACTGGGAATTATGTGGTAAAGTAATTTGTATTCTTTTGTATAAATTATTCTATGCTTCTACGGAGTATGCCAACGACGGCTTGCTTACTTCCCAATTATATATTATCAGACGATTTCAATTATATATTCAAACGATATTTTAGTTTCAAATAAAAAATCGTTTGAAAATTTGCTGCATGAGAAAATTCCTGGACTAGAATTCTCCTCCAAGGCGGTGATTCCCCCTGAAATTTATTCATGAAACCCCAAGGTGTCCATGAGCCACAGTTTAAGAAACCATGAGCTGCATATAACATGGACCCCATATATTTATTATTGGGAATTATGCGATAAAGTAATTTGTATTCTTTTGTATAAATTAATCTAAGCTTCTTCGGAGTATACCAACGACGGCTTGCTTACTTCCCAATTACATATTATGAAACGATTTCAATTATATATTCAAATGATTTTTTAGTTTCAAATAAAAAATCGTTTGAAAATTTGCCGCATGAGACTTCAAATGAAAATTTGCCGCATGAGACAATTCTTGGACTAGAATTCTCCTCCAAGGCGCGATTCCCATGTATTTATTATTGGGAATTGTGCAATAAAGTAATTTGTATTCTTTTGTATAAATTATTCTGCGCTTCTTCGGAGTATACCAACGACGGCTTGCTTACTTCCCAATTATATATTATCATAGTAACGATACAACATCATCCCGTTTCATGTTTACGCAGCGATGGAAAATAAAGATGTTCAGAAAATCCAATAATTATCGTATCGCATGAAACATTATCCAGATGAAATCTTTTTCAAAACTAAAAGTAACTTGTTCTTTTTTCTTCTTCTTCTGCGAAAATATCTACTTAGTGATATAAGAACCTCAGATCAGCATTCTTTATCTTTTCTAAAATCTCCTAAAACAAAAGAGCTTTGAAAGACGCAAGAAAGTATACATCGTGTGCCGGCGGCCCTTTCTGCAGCGTCTGCAAGTCCCGCAGAAAAATCTCTGCGGGCGGATCCTCTTAATTACTTAACTGCTCTCCTCCATATAATTCCTTTTGTTACAAAAACGTGCCTTAAAACAAAGGACAGTCAAGCGGTCATTCAGATTTAGATTAACGATTTGAAGTTGGTTTATTTTTTTTTAACAATTAAAAAAAAGAAAGAAAAAATCTCTTTTAATTGTCTTTCAAAAATGACAGAGTGTGGTTTTAAAAGCGCCTCTTATTGAGTATTTTGAGCGTGAAAAATGTTGAAATGCCTTTTAATGGACAAGGAACTCGTATTGCCACTTCAGTTAATGATATTAGCTTAGAAATTAAAAGCCGTAAAAACAATGGAATGTTGAAAGAAGAAAGAAAAAAAAAAGGAAGATTCATTTCCATACAGCACAGGAAGCTCTGAAAGGACTTATGCGGCATAAAATTAACAAGCAATATTTTAAGCCTCCGTAATGACTATTATTGGTTAGGTTTAATCTTAAAAGAGGTTTTTGTTTTTGCTCATGATTTAGGTAAAGGTATCCCGCTAATTACATTAAATTTAAAGGGAAGTTGAAAAATGTATAAAAGTATATCCTATCTTTTTTTTCTGATTCATGAAAGCAATTTAATTATGGAATTTTATGGTACATGCATTAGTTTTTAAGAAGAGGCCAACTAAAAAAATATTCTGAGCAACAACTCGTTTAAATTACAGTATTTTGTGCTATTTATATTGGTATATAAATAGAGGCCAACCAAAAAATATTCTGAAAAACTTATTTAAATTACGGCATTTTGTGTCATTTATATTGGTTTTTAAGTAGAGGCAAACCAAAATATATTCTAAAAAACAACTCGTATAAATTACGTTATTTTCTGTTATTTATTTAGTTTTTAAGTAAAAGCTAATAAAAAACAGTCTAAACAACAACTCATTTAAAATTACGGCACATTGTGGCATATATATATTGATTTTTAAGTATAGGCCAACGAAAATATGTTCTTAACAATAACTCTTTTAACTATGGCTTTTTGTGGCTTATATATTTGTTTTTAAGTATAGGCCAACCAAAAAATATTCTGAACAACAAATCATATAAAAATTACAGCATTTTGTGTTATTTATATTGTGTTTAAGTAAAGGCCAACCAAAGAATATTCTGAAAACTCATTCAAATTATCAAGAAAAATTCGGAACAACTACTCTACTCTGTAATATATTGCGCATTAATAAACAAAAATTGTAACCTAAAGGAAAAATATAAAACTAAAATATTGGTTTTAGTTCAACTAATGCAATCCAGCTCACTCAGTTCTCACATTTATCAAAACTAATCGAATGAAAACAAAGGATTTATTGGGTATTTAGCCTGATTGTGTTGATGCACGAATGAAAAATGTATGTTTCAACAGTGCATATATCGAAATCACTAGGCCGCAATAACCATTGTAATATATATATATATATATATATATATATATATATACACACACACACACATATATATATTATATGTATATATATATATATATATATATATATATATATATATATATATATATATATATATATATATATATATAGCTAAAATTAATATGAAATAATGAGGCTATTTTACTTAGGGTTCAACAACCAGCAACAATTGAATGTTGAAATTAATATTAGTTAGAAAAGATGATATTACTAAATATAAACACACTAATTAATATAACTAAAAAATATGCAAAATGTTGCGCTAAATAATTTAAAATACGCAATATAATGGAGATAAACTAATTACCTAAAGGAAGATGTGCACAAAAAACGGGAAAGTCTAATAGCACCTGTGCCCTTCAGTTTCACAAAAAAAAGAAACAAAAGAACTCTCAATTCTGTGTTAAAGCAACTAGGGCATTAAACTCAAGGAAGAAACAAAATTTTACTGAAAAATTAAAGCACAAAAGCAAAAAATATAAGTGGCGTAAATATTAAACCGTATGTTGATAAGTGAGAAAATCCCTCCAATTAGAGTGAAAACCAGTTCCAAAAATTCTGAGTTTTATGTGTAAAGGGTGTTAAGTCCAAAATGGGCTAAAATGAGTTATCAAACCGGGGATGTTTAAAAAATCAAGGGCTAAGTCTAATTCCACTCCTAAGTATTTTTATTCATCAGTGAAAATTTGGGATGTTAAGTCCAAATTGGGCTAAATAGAGTTATGAAACCAAGCACGTTTGAAAAATCAAAGGCTACTGCAGGGTGCAGAAAGCTAAATATAATTCCCCTCCTAAATATTTTTATTACTCAGTGAAAATTTGGGATATGTGAAACAAAACACAAACATGTTAGTTTTCAATCCCGTTTTTCTAAAAACTACGATTTTGGACTTGACACCCTTTACACAGCAAACACAGAATTATGAACGTTATGAATATAAAAATTGCAAATATAGTCACAAAGCGTGAGGAAATATTTATAAAATATTCTTACTAAAGGCTTACTAGAAGTATTTTAACAGATTTAAGCTTTCAAAACTGACAATGAAAAAAAATGTGTTTTAAGAACACGTTCTAGAAAGCACGTATAATTTTCTAACCCAGAATGTTTCCTTATTTTTTTTGCACATTGAACTTCTTGTGAGTGGATTCAAAGAAAGATTAACTTGCGAAATATTTGCTGTTTTTCAAGCAAAATATAAGCAAGCTAAGATCCTATTTCTTGAGGGTTTCATTTTTTATTTCCTACAAAGAACTGCAACATGGATACTTTTATAAACTGCTTACTTTACGGCAATGTTTCAAAAACTTATAAGGAACTATTAAACAAAAACATATTTTCTATTTTAAAATAATAGCTTAGGAACAATGTATATACTTTCTAGAAGCTATATCATGTAAGCAGTACTGCCTCTGTTACCTATATTGATGAAGATTTATACAAGGTATGCTTTTTTTCCATTGATGCTGTTATTTTCATAATGCTGCACCGTACCATTAAGATATTATTTAGCATTTAAATCCGCAATTATGTAATACTAAACCTCTGAGTAGGTCTGTATTTTAGTGCTACATAAACGGGGCAAAATAGTGTCAAAATTATTTGATAACATTCATCCGGATTTGAGTAAAAACACATCTCATTAAAATAGGGCCTAAACTTACCGAATTATAATCGATTTGCTACCAATACAATAGATTTGCTAAAATTTTGAGAACTTTCAGTTCTTGCAATAATTCTTCTTGAATGCACGAAGGATTGGCATTGATTGATAATTCTACAAACAAAAATTCCAATTCAATGGCTGCCAGATTTGGCGAGAAATCCCCACAAAAAGAAATAAAAGTATGAGGTAACTGATCGGAACTACAGCCATTTTTAATCATAATTTCCTAGAGAGCCATTAAGTAAGGACCAATGATAGGTTCTGTGATGGCGGCGGGCCCTCTGCTTAACCCCCAGTATATTATATATAAAATTTGGTGAAGTTTCTTTCTAATAGTTTTGAATGTTTACCAGAGGCGAGTTCAGGTAATCAGTCAAGAGGCGTGCCAGCTCTCTGGTAAACAGATGACAACCAGGCCCGGATGTGCTAATAGTTTACTGGACAACGGGTTCCGGAGGTATGCAGCTGGAGGAGAACCGGTTTGGGCTGGTGTTCGTCGGTGCAGGAGAGAGCAGCGAGGTGTCGAGGACAGACAGAGAGAGACAGTGGTCCGGTGTGGACGGTTCTCGATTTTGTCTCGGACCAGAGTTTACGTGTGCGGAGAAGCCACGTGGAGGCGACTGTGATTTGTTTGGCGGAGTGCCTTACAGAGGTGAATTAATTGATTTGGCTGGAGGCCATGCATGCACTGGAGGTGCAAAACTCATATGGAGTTAATGGAAATGTGTAAATACGTTAAAGAATAAAGGTGCTTGTTTTACGTTCCTTAATCCAGCGTATTCTCGGTGATTTCTGAGGGAACCGGGTGGCTAGGAATTAGCCATAGTTCGGCGCGCTATCGAAATAGACTGGGCAGTGAAGACGAATTGCACCCAGTATATGATAGCTGGTGGCAGCGGAGGAATTCTACGTATGTGTTTGTGAAATACGTGAGGATCCACGGAGGAGGTGAAGCAGTGGCGGTACTGGCGAGGATAGCCAAGGGAATCCGCCGATGCAAGCAGTCAACTAGAACCTGCGGAAAATACTAGCAGCCGAGACGTGTAGCCAGACGGAATTTGTTCAGAAGTGGAACCTGTGCAAGAAAATTCGATCAGCGTGTACAGCTGGATGCGACAGCAGGAAAGGTAAGCTCATTTGAAATCTTCCAAAGAGGTCTGCGCGATAATTGTCGAGGGGTAGTAAATTGTGGGGTTGGAATTAGTGACTGGTTGGAATTAGTCTAATAATTCAGGGGATGTAGAAAGATAATTTCAACGCTTCTTTGAGAAGTCCGAAAGTTAAACCAGTGAAGGTTTAGTGAAAATTTGTTCGAGAAGAACAGGTGTGAAATCCTGATAGAGATCGGGTAAATGTAGTAGTCTTAGTAGACATTAGTAGTTAGTTTTTTCTAAATGTGATTTTGGTTAATCAAAACTTTGTGAGTAAATCCACAGGGAATCTCACGGGCACGCGTTGTGCGGAAAAAAGAAGAAAAGTGTTTTCTTTTGTGTTTAATAAATAGAAAGTGTTTAATGAATTGAATTTGTGCGAGTGTTTGTAGGAAACCGCACAGTGCCTTGGTGCACAGGAAAGTACTCAGTGTGGGACAAAACGCTGATTTGAAATAGTATATTTGTATTAGTGTTATTCTAGAAGTGTATAAGCAATTTGAGTGTTTTATGCTATAAGATAATGTGATACATATGTGTTTCTTTTAAATGTTTGATAATATATTGTGATATATGTTCTAGCTATTGTTATGTAATTGGATAGGATCGCTTGTGATTAATTGTACCAGTTTATGTGTATAAGTGAAAGCTCAAAGGTGACAATATTTAGTGTCGTTATATCTAGTACCTGTCCTATATTTCTGTGTTAAGTAGGGCATGTGAAATTACATGTGTATTTCTGGGAGCGTATTGAGTGTACGGCATTGGGTTAGAAATAAGTTATTGTGATTTCTGTGAATACTGTGGTAAATCTTTTAGTTTGGGAAAATGGAAGTTCTTCTAATTAGACAGACTAAAATTGTTCTTGTGGCTTTGGCCGATAATTTGGACGTTGAGGCGTCGATAAATGATAAAAAAATAGTAATTGTCCGACGAATCATTGGGTCGGAAAATTACAGTGAAGTAAGGACTAAGGCGGGTCTAGAAGGAATTCTAGAACAGATTAAATTAGATCGGGAAGAGAAGGATAAGCAGATGAATAGGGCCTATGAATTAGCTTTAATAAGAAAGAGAGAAAGTTTAGACGTTAGTCAGAAAGCCATAATAGACAATATTTTCGAGGTTTTCGAGTCGAATAAAGAATTCTTTGTGAGACATGATAAAGGAATCTTCGAGAGACTAGAATACGACCTAGACTGTGAGGCGAAATATGCTTTTGTTCAATCAACTAGAATTATAAAAGAAGAGGAATTGGAGTACCTGAGGGTAAAATTACAGGCTGTAAATTCCTATAGAGAAAGTAGAGGTTTAATAAGGAAGGCCGGAGTCCCTAAAATTGAGAAGAGTGTCGAAAGTCAAATTGAGGGGAAAATTTGCGTAGAGCAAAAGGTTAAATCTCTGGGTAGAGAAAAAAATGTAGAGAATGTGTTGGGAAATTTCAGCGAGGTGGAAGCTGGGAATTTCGGAAGCGCGAGTACTCGAGGCAAAATTAAAAATAAGGAATTCTGTAGCCAGTTGGTTGCCGGAGATACTTTGAGCAGTTCTAGGGAAGTGTGGGAAAATAAGGAAACCTTTGTAATTAAGCAAGCAAGCTTAAATTCGGGTGTAGAAAATCGAAGTGAAATAGATAACTCGCTCTGCAAATCCGTGAATGTAGAGACAGTGGGGAAAATGAATGTAGATTTGTGTGAGGAAACTAGCCTAGATAAAAGAGAAATATTGTCTCAAAGCGACTCTAACATTTGTGAGCTCGAAGTGAGAAAAGTTAGTTTCGTTGAGTCAGCCGATGTTTTAGAGGACTTGAATCCCGCGTTTTGTGTAACTGAGCGCACACACAGGGGGATGGACCTTTGTCCGAGAGTCTATTCATCAGGTTCTTTTCAAGGGGAAGGGACTATAAGTGCCTGTCAGGGTTTGATGAATGTAGTCGAAAAAGTTGAGCCGAGAGACGGTTTAGAAATTGCTCCCCAGGGATTAGACAATGGCATTCGGGAAAACACGGACTGCGAAAGGGCCGAAAGTTCGTCTAAAATGGATGGTCAGATTTTGACGGAATTTAGGGGAAACCTAAACAATGCGGCTGAGGGGGAGAGAATCCCTGTAGAAAATAGAAGGACAGGCTTTCCGAGTAGAAACATTTTGAGAGGGAGGTTACCTAAGATTGGGATACTCCATTGTAACGAGTTCAAAGGGAAATTAGATCCGGTGGTGATAAGGACTAAACAGCGTCGCGAAAAGGCGAGTGGAATAAAGTGCAAGAAAGCAAAGTTTAAAATGTTTTGGGGCTTGAGCAAAACTAGGGGGAAAGGTCCGTTGTCTAGAAAGAAACCGAATTGCGTAAAGCATAGTCAAAAGACGGGACGCCAGGGTTTTGTCAAGTTCAAGAAGAAATTTAGGGGAAGACGACATTCTGTTAAATTCAAAATGAAAATGGGTACGAAATACTCAGAAGGGCAGCCTAGCAATTTCGGGAGACTGATGAAAAACCGAAAGTTGCAAATATTCGCGAGGGCGAAGATTAATAGACAGGATGAATTTAGGGGGTCGTGTGACAGGGTTTCCAAGAAAATTCAGCGTAAGCGAGATGCTACGAGGAGGGTTAACTCCAAATTTAAAGGAATTAAGTTTGGGAAAATTTAAATTCTCAGATGAGATTTTGAGGGTCAAGGGAGAATTTAATGCTGCGTGAAACAGTGACCCAAAAATGTATGTGTAAGAATTATGTGTATTGTTTTTTTTTTTGTATGATTTTATACCAGAAAGTTGAATTGAGTAAATTGTAGTGTATAATCTTTTATGTGATGAATTTTGTGAAATTTAAAGTGCATATATGTTGGTAAAACATGACCACATAGTATGAGAATGGATTTAGGCAAATTATGTAAATTTCCTTATGTTCAATTAGTATAACGATTGTGATCAATTAGTAGAATGATTTTCTTTTGGTGAAAGGTCCTATGACGCTTTTTGTGTAAGCCGGTGGAAGGCCTCAGAAAGACTGTCATTTATATACCGCAATACAATTTTGTTATTGTTAGAAAAGGAACCAAACGAGTTAATTTGTTATGACTCTATGTCAGGAAATGACGTTAAAAACACCTAATGGAATTGTGGAATCCTAGTGTAAAAATAAATGTGGGCTCAACTGTGAGTTTCGGTTTCCTGGCGAATCGAGTGGAAAGAGGCCGATTGAGTCGCGCGTTTGGATAGGAGAAATTATGTTCCGTGGTTTACAGGACCAACTGAATGTCGAATAGTTAATGATCTTGTAATGCCGAATGTTTAATGAAATAGGAAGAATTACATAACTAATATTTAGTAAGAAATATAAGTTTAATTTTGTCCACTATATTTGGAAATCGTTATCCACGATAATGTGTTTTTGCTTTTAGAGAAGTTTACAAAGCAATTGTGAAATTTTTAATTGGTTAATGTTGTGATCAATGTATGTTGTGTTAACTGTGTTTTTTTTTAGTAATGTTTCTTTGTTTAATGTGTCTTTGCGTAATATTTTGTTTCATGTTATTGCAACTAGGTTAAGATATAGTCGATAATTGAAATATGGTCGAAATTGTGGTAATGTTTGTAATTAAGTTAAGATTAGAGTAATGTATTGTTGTACTACCTATGCTAAAATATGTTAAATGAAAGTGCTTAATTTGTTGGCGAATAGAAGCTAAACAAGTTAGGTTACGTTGTCGGCTATGACTGGCCGAAAGGTACGGGTGCTAACGCCCTTAAGTTTATAATTGAACCGAGAAGGTTATCTGCAGATAGAATGGCCTTGAGGCTATGTTTTTGTTGTTTTCAGTATGAAATTGTTAACGTAAGTTTTTTAGTGCATTATGAGTATTTTGTTTGTCTTAATCATGTATGAATTTATTATGTGTTTAGCTAATGTAATATCAGTGTAATGATTATCTGCATCTCTTACTGGAAATTGAATTGATGTTTTTCACTCTCGAAAAGTTTTCGGAGTGCAGGTTTAGGAATGATGTGTCCCAGACTGAGTGCAGTTTAGGGCATTTTCGAGGGAAATTTCTAAAGTAGGCGGAAATTGACTCTAGGAAGTTAGGGCTGAAGAAAGCCAAATGGTATTGACCTCTTTGGAAATGTTTCGTGTGGGCATACCTAGAGGGACCTACAGAACTTTCCATTAGACTTTTTTATGTATAAAAAAGCCTTTAAAGGGGGGAGGAGCTGTGATGGCGGCGGGCCCTCTGCTTAACCCCCAGTATATTATATATAAAATTTGGTGAAGTTTCTTTCTAATAGTTTTGAATGTTTACCAGAGGCGAGTTCAGGTAATCAGTCAAGAGGCGTGCCAGCTCTCTGGTAAACAGATGACAACCAGGCCCGGATGTGCTAATAGTTTACTGGACAACGGGTTCCGGAGGTATGCAGCTGGAGGAGAACCGGTTTGGGCTGGTGTTCGTCGGTGCAGGAGAGAGCAGCGAGGTGTCGAGGACAGACAGAGAGAGACAGTGGTCCGGTGTGGACGGTTCTCGATTTTGTCTCGGACCAGAGTTTACGTGTGCGGAGAAGCCACGTGGAGGCGACTGTGATTTGTTTGGCGGAGTGCCTTACAGAGGTGAATTAATTGATTTGGCTGGAGGCCATGCATGCACTGGAGGTGCAAAACTCATATGGAGTTAATGGAAATGTGTAAATACGTTAAAGAATAAAGGTGCTTGTTTTACGTTCCTTAATCCAGCGTATTCTCGGTGATTTCTGAGGGAACCGGGTGGCTAGGAATTAGCCATAGTTCGGCGCGCTATCGAAATAGACTGGGCAGTGAAGACGAATTGCACCCAGTATATGATAGTTCAAACTTAGTTTCTACAATCTGTCCGATAAAGCAAGAACTTTTAAGTATAAGTATTTTATTTTTATAAAAACCGCGTTCGAGCTGGATCATGCAGTTCTAAGACGGAGAAAATGTTCCAGTATTTGTGAAAGATCGAAAATCACCCAAATACTTCCTGAAAGACGAGAATTGGTTCAATTCAGGTAGGTAATTTATAATGAGCAATCATAAATTCCGATTCTTAAACTATTGATAGGAAGAAATTAAAATATTTAATTAAATAATTTCAGAGTAAAGGCTCCTTTCGGATGCAATGTCGAAACCAGCTTGAACACTTGAAAACTTATGAATTGTAGGAAATCTAATGTGTTAAGTGTGGTCTAGCAACTAATTATAATTTAAATGGATCATTTAATTTTAAAGCATATATTTAGGAATTCGTGTTGCATTTTTGATATTTTAAAATTAAGTGAATAATTAACATAAATTTTTATTTTGATAAATCTAATTTTCAACTATTATTTGTTAATTATTAATTTTTAACTAATTTTAAAAATGTAAAGTGTATTTAACAAAGGGTTTAAGTAGTTTTCTTTCAGATGTTAAAAGAACAGCGTAAATATACAGTTATATAAACATATAAAACAGTTCCTTAAATGACTGACTGACTGATTGACTCACAGATAACGCACTGTCCAAACAGCTGGACCTAAAGGGTTGAAATTTTGCATAGTGATTCTTCTTATAGTGTAGGGGTGCACTAAGATAGCTTTTTGAAAAATACTTCTTAGATTTTTTAAAATAAATTTTTAAGCTGTTTTTGTAATATTCTTTTAAGTTTGCATTTAAAATAATAATCTGAGGGTTATAAAATTTATATCACGAGAAAGATCATAAAAATTCCTATAAAATGAAATCTTTTTCGAATCTTTACCTCCATTTTCTGATTTTTGGTTAATTTTTAAAGATTAATTTTTAGAATTTAATTTATTAAATGCTGATCACATGGTTTTTTTCATTTTGTAATAATTTAAACTAATTCTGCGTCACGTTCATAACAACGGAATAAATTGACAATTTTTTTTTCTTTCTAATGCGGCAGACGATTGGACATTATCCAAAAGAATAATAATAATAACAGTAAAAGAAATGTTCCTCAAACTGTACTATATTCTTTAGTATGTTCTATTAGATTTAATTTGATTATTTTCTTCTACTTTATTTTGTCTATAAAAATACCCGTTAAGATTATATATATATATATATATATATATATATATATATATATATATATATATATATATATATATATGTTCATTAACTGCATACATTGACCGTTGTATTTAATTTGAATGTACTCCGTAGTAAAGCACGGGTATTCAGCTAGTCTTTAAATATTTTATAAAAAAGCAAACAGCTATAAAATATATAGTTATAAGTTCATTATTTTTATTAGGAAATTCAGTATTCAAATCACAAGAGGTTTAAAACTTTTAATGGTGTGATTTTTGTAGGTTCTGATTTTATATTTGAAAGCATTAAAGTTTTTAAAAAAATTTAAGTTAATAAGAATGGTTTAAAAAGGTTAACAGCTAATGGTGAGCAAATAATCGCAATAAAAATAAATGGTGATAACAAAAAATATTTAACTGCTTGTTATCTTCCAAATATAAGTGATCTCAACGCCAGCAGAGAAAAGAAACATAGCTATCACTTCGTAAATATACATAACTTTCAACTGTTTGCATTTTAATAGGGTAATATCATTTATTTAATCTACATTTGCTTTCTTTCATTAACATATATACACATTTTTGGGTTATCTCCCACGGGTGCAGCAAAAAAATTCCCCTTTATGAATAAAAACAAACCTTTGATTTATAGTAATAGTAATGTGCTTCCAGAAAACTGGTTATTCCAAACCTATAAACACACAGTTTCACCCTAACACGCCTTTGCTTGTCAATCTGTAAAAATCCCTTATCTCCGCCATAAATAAACACACTTTATTAAGCCAAGTTCGTAGTTTCCATGTTTCCATATATCTTTAGCTTGTATGAATTATACTTTCTGAGGAAACGGCGTCGTGTACACATTTATATTCATAACGCTGCTAACAGACGTGACGTTCATGGGAGATGTAGAAACAGAAGAATGTATTTTTTTTTCCAGCTTTTGCTACTTTTGAATTGCATTTGAAAGATAACTGCTATCAGGAAGCTTGGGTGGGATCCTTTCCCTGAGGTACTGACGCCATTCTTATTACTTCATGAAGATACCAATCTTTGTAAATGGATGAAATGCGCTGAAAAGAAATATAACTTGGCTCTCTCTCTCTCTCTCTCTTTCTTTTGAGGCAGATAGAGAGCAGAATGTTTTAATGTTCTTTTTAGGGTAAAAGTATGACGTAGAGTTTTCTAAAACATAAAAGACATAAATAAAAAAGAATAATATAGATGGACGGCAGAAATACAGTTTAGTATAAAAGTAATTTTTATAGCGCACACGAATATATCTCTACTAAGATAATGGAAGTTATAGTTAATGGTATATATATATATATATATATATATATATATATATATATATATATATATATATATATATATATATATATATGACAGGCGTTTGGTTTGTCTGTTCTCACATTAATTTGCAGTCATTATCTTAACTGGTGGCGAGTGGTAAGTAGTCTAAATCCAATAAACAAACATTGTTCCAACGAAATCAAGTCTAATTTATTTCTCCTTCTAGCAACCACTGATCCAAGTAGCGCATATTTGAGCGCTCACCATTTCCAAATTGTGGACCCAGCTGACACACGTCCACCAGCAACGATTAAATCCCGCGTTCTGACAAAAATTCGCGAGCATCTCCGCGCGTCAACTCTCCCTGCACATGCGCAGAGCCCAAACCAGACATCTTTCAAGGAGAATTATATAATGTTTCCTCCTCGACCGCAAAACCCACAGGTGCGCCAAGATTACATAATGAAAAGGGGAATTTCCCTTTCCCAATTCGCGTCTTGAAATGCGAACAATTAGAGGCGAATTACGCCACAAATATAATTTAATTCCCAAGCCCCCTTTAAATTTAAGGTAATCATTCTTTTCCCACTTAAATTCTGACATATATATATATATATATATATATATATATATATATGTGTGTGTGTGTGTGTGTGTGTGTGTGTGTGTGTTGCTTTATATAACTACTAGATATATATGTACTTCACATTAATTTTAGTGGGTAAAATTTCCTGCATTTCACTTAATGGAGCAGGCGTATTTATAGAGAAATATATGCTGGGAGGTAATGGCGCTTAATTTTTATTTTAAAGATTTTTAAAATATTTATGATTAAAATTCCCAGGTTCGTTTTACCCAGCGTGTAAACTCTGTAGAACAAGTAATATTTTTTAAAAAAAAATTTAAGTCAATTCCTACTTAGGTCAACAAAGAAAAATTTGAGTGTGAACTAATAGTAGGAATTGAAAAAAAAGGATTTCCTGCCAGAACCATGCCTACTGTGTGAGATTAGGAGGGGGGGGGGGAAGAGAGAGAAAAAGTTTGTCAGGTTGATCCCGCAACCTACAGGACGGGAGGAGCCCGCGCAGTGCTACCGTTTACACAGTAAGAAGAGGGAAATTACTATTCAAGAGCAAGAGACGCTCTAGGTCTAAAACTAAAATTGATTAATTAAATTTAATTAATGAATTAATATTTGAAAAAACTGCATTAACATCAAGTGTCATCCACTACAAGTTTAAAAAAATGTATTTGAACTTGAGTAGATGAATAAAAAGCATTTTATTAACGATTGAAAATTTGAACAAGATATATATATATATATATATATATATATATATATATATATATATATATATATATATATATATATATATATATAGGGAGAGTGTGAAATAATAGTAGGAATTGAAAAATTGACACCACTATTATGTTTTAAATGATGAGGACCATATTTAAAGTAATAACAAAAAGCTTTATTACAATAATTAAGTTATAATGTATTAAAATGATTAATTTTCTTTAAATAAGCACATGTATGATTAATTTTCTTTAAATAAGCACATGTATGATTAATATTCTTTAAATAATATATTAACGGGTCCTCACCCAGTCTACCAAAATTATAGTGAACTTGTCACCCATTTATGAGAAGTGAAGACGACTTACCCTAATTCGACCTGGCTGCTGTTTCTCTTGACAGCATGCATCCTCATATCGGCGCACCCGCTCCTACTACCCTAGGGAGACCTCGAAAGGCTTCCCACCACAAGAAGTCTCGACAGCCCTTCTATATTACCTCGGAAAAATTTTCCGTCTCTAAAATTCGCGCTCTCTCCTTTTTCCTCCTTGTGGTCATTACCTATCTAACTAAATCTAAATTTCTACGCAAATTTCTAACTTCCAATATGTGCAGTTAAAATACATGTGGGAAATTTTGACAGTATAAAAAAAATTTCTAAAATCACCAGAAGGAATTAAACCCATATAAATTAAACCAAAATAAGTAAAAGAACTGGGATATTAAATTTGAAATACCTAGTAAAGTCTCCATACTACTCAAGCCTAGCAGAAAGCTGTTAACATCAGTTTAATAAACTCCTATTAAACCTTAAAACTTTTAGCAAAACTTTTGGAAAAACTTTAACAAGGTAACAATATTTACTCTGAAAATTAATCTTTATACGACGGGATAATGGCTGTACAAGAAAGTTTATTTTTCTACAACAGAATTAGACTATAATTCTGTAGAAAAAAATCCATCCGTAACACTTTGTAGAAAGTGTTGCAGATGAAAGATTCAGTCTTTACGAATGTATAGGAAAAAAATTTAATGAACTAAACACTTTTTGTTAAACACCTCTTTAGAGCAAAACTCGGAATGTACATAGAATCTGAAAACTGCAAATCTTTTCATCCTAGCATATTTGAAATTTTAGTGCCCACCCGAAAGAAAATAAATTTTTTCTTTGTATTATATAATAAGCACTTTTTTATGCATATTAAAGAAATGAATGTAATATCTTTGATTAGAGCAGCATTTCTTTTAATAAGTTTGTATCTTTTTAAGTTATTAACTCAATTTTGCTCATTTGAAAAAGTTTTTTTATTATTATTATTTATCTTCAATGGCAAGGTAAATGACTGGTTAAAAAAAAAAAAAAGTCATTGATCATGCGCAGACTCGCAAACCAATATCGTTCATTCTCAGAATTTCCACGGATTGCAATACACCGTCCAAGGTGGTCCCTATCCATAATACCGTTGTTCATTTGAAAAAGTACAAAACTACAAAATTTGGAATTTGTAACTCATTTGTTAGAGACAAGTATTAAAGGGAGTATACATACAAAGATCGAAGGGTAACGAACGAAGTTGTTCGCTAAATGTGCCCCATCGAACACCACCGGACGTATTTGCTTGCCTTTGCCCCGGTTCACTCACTAGGCGGTACATCAAAGGAACTTCATTACTCTTCATTTGCCATCGTTCGCTATATGCGTACAAAGAGAGAAATTACAGTTCAGTTTGGAATCTTCTCTCTTTTTGATTGGAAATTTCATTTTGAGTAGGAAACTTTATTTCGTTGCTCGTTACCAAGAACTGTGTATCTCAATATAGGATGGATTAGAGTAATTGTCAGTCACTCGAACTCATTAAATTATACCAATTCTGTACACAAAATGGACGAACGGCTGCAAAAACTTTCGGTTTGTTATTGTGGACAGCCAAACGAATTTCAAACCAAACTTTGAATTTATACGTTGAAATTTGGCCGAATATGTTCATTACCCTTCGGTCTCTGTATGCGTACCCGACTTAAGTCTGCTGTGTACTAACCCTATTGGATTCGCTCACTTCAGTGTTAACCTATGAAGAAAATGTGTCCAAGGATTGCTGACTTGGATTGAAAGATTTTTTTAATTGTACTCTATAATAGACAAAGAAATTTTACACTTTGTCGTTACACTTTTACACTTTGTCTTTTTTTTTAAATGCAAATAATATTTTGAAATTTAAGTTATTCGGGGGTGGGGGTGGGGGAATCTGATCTAGTGTGTTTTAAATGCTCATTAATTTCCTTGGTTGACTAAAAATGAAACGTTTATAAAATGAATTCTGTTGCAAGGTGAAGAAAAGTTCAGGCTATCTGAAAATACCATTTTTATTGGATTATCAGCATTTATGTAGCTGTAAATAGTAGACACATTTTCTCAATGGGTTAACACTGAGAAAAGGGGCAGCGTTAATAGTACTAACACAAGAAAATTTCAAAGTTAAAAAATAATTAGGAAACAGACATAAAGATACCGAAAAAAAGACCACATTATGCAGAATTAAGTGTGACTTTCAAAGGGCAATTCCGATATCTGATGGGGAAAAAATTAAACCTTACAGAACAATGCAGGGGAGAATCCAAGAAAAGGCCCAGATAACGTCTTTAAAACTCTCGATAATTGTAATTTATTCAAAAAAATTTATAGGCGGGGTTTGGTGGAGTCTGACCTCCGCGATTTTATCCGTACCCTCTCAAATCTTCAATCAGATGATGAGACCGATAAGACATCATCCTGATATAAAGCGTCTCAACACAGCGTGTTTTATTCAACCATTCCCTCAGATAAATCTAGATGAAGTGTAACATTGAGATTTATTTAATGAAAGCGAGAACTTTTATACGTTTTATATCCGGAGATAGAAAAATGCGCCTTGACAAATGAAGTATTTGTAGACCCAGCTATCACCATAAAGTGAGCTTAAATCATAATAAAACAAGAAAAAAATATTTAAAGAAAAAAATTAGCACTGACTCATCAGTTAACGCCCAAGGAGATGAGAAATATATATATATATATGCTCCGAAACTACAATAAGAAGGAAAAATTTGCCCGTATCGTTCATCACTGGGGTCAACCTCGCAACTGCGGAATACGTAAAAATAAATTAACTGCAGCTTCTTCAAGACAGATATCTTTAATCTCCAAAACATCTGGTTTCCATAACTTATACTCATTTGTCCCCTCTTCTCGGGGTGTCAAAATTCCACCACCATAAATTTCTACAACCCAACAAAAGTCTTGACGGTGGTGGATCTGGCAATTCATCATGATGACAACTGGTATTTTTTTTATTTTTTTTCCATCTGACAAAGCGAGCTCTTGACTTCGGCGAGAACTGGATTCGCAGTAATTCGCGAAGTTTTTCTCACAGCATATTTATTAGATTTATTAGAATGGGGGGTATATTTTGCGTGAGTGTGTATCAAAAATGGAGAATGAAAAGACAGCGAGGGAGAGAGAAAGAGGTATTAGCTTGGAACCTGTTGCAACAGCTGCAGATCCAATAAAGCAGATTTGTGACGTAATTATGACTCCGGATTCCGAGAAAAGTCATTTTTGGAAAAGCGTCATTTCGTGTGAAGGTATTCCGAGAAATTTATGTCAACAGTGAAATGAGCTGTGATTTATTTTACTGGTAGGAACTCTGATTATTGGTAAAATCAAGCAAGTTACTGATGAGAAGACGATATCTAATTTAAGTCCAATCACTTGGTTTGATTAATGATATTTTATCTTAATAGATAGATGAAATTAACATATAAAATACATATAATACGCGGAGATTGAGTGGAAAGGGCAACCAGTTTCCATCTGCTTCATAGATATGCTGGAAATACGGATACATACCCCTGATGAAATTTCAAATTCAGATGACTACGTTTTGAAATATATCTACCATTCCCCTATGTCCTAAATTTTTACAAGTTATCATAATAATTTTGAAGTAAATTATAATTAAAGTAATTTTATTTTTAAATTTCTTTAAAGTAATATTATAATTATAATAAATTAATTTTTTTTCACTTTCATTAATGTATACTTATAATGTACCATATAATAGTAGTAAAAGATAAATTATTGTTATTTTCCTCAATGCATTTCAAATACATTTGAATATTTGTTAAAATATAACAAACACACATCATTTTCCAAAATTTAAACTAGTTATAATAGTAATTGTAAAGTAAAATTATTACTATTATAACTAGCTAAAATTAAACCAGTATTCCTTTAAAAAATATAATTTTAATTCAAGTAATTTGAGTGTTCTTTCTCTTTTACAGTCATGCTATGTATGTATATATATATATATATATATATATATATATATATATATAGATAGATAGATAGATAGATATAAATATATATATATGTATATATATATATATATGTGTGTATATATATATATATATATATATATATATATATATATATATAGTGCCTATATTGTATAGTAAATGATGAGTATTGAATTATTCTCCTTATTGCATTTCAAATATAGTTAAATATATCTATCTGGTATGCAATTATTCACCAAATTTTAAATAGTTTATTTTTTTTTTCACTTTCAAAGTTGTTCTGTATATAAATTATGCACCATATAAAAAGTAGTAAAAGAGGAATACTCAGTCATTATCCCCACCGAGGCCATATGCGTGATGCTAATAATATATCTCCCAATATTTAAGATCCATTAAATTCCAGATCAATATGTTGCCTAAAAAGATATTTACTTATTTAGTTATTCATGAACAAATAAGTATCTGTCTATTCTCGCATAATTATAAAATACATGTACCATCACGCACCCCAGGACACAAAGAATGCATAAATTACTTCAAATCTAATCAATATGATAAAAGAATATTTTTATTTCTCCCTCGAATATTTCACACATAACGAAATTTTTCTCGGGGCTTTGATTTATCCTTCACCGTTCTTTCGTTGGTTATTTTTCTAAATCATTTCTTTCTCTAAAAAAGTAATTTTAGCTGCTTTAACTATATCGAAATGAATGCAAGAAGAAGACAATTTTTTTTAAATATATTTCTCAAATCCTTTTTCGCTCTCGTTTTATTCCAATAAATGCGGGTTTTGAAATAATTTCCTGTTTAATTTTTGCACGGGGCAAAGAATTTTGTGCGATTTAATTGAAGGATGTTAAAAGACCATTTCTAAGGAATTACTTCTATCTTTCTTTTTTTTTTCTTTTCCAGTCTTTAATACTCGAAAAACTGTTTCTTTATGACAGAGACAATTTCGCTTTTTAATCTGTAGCGTAACTTCAAAGCAAATTTTATGATTTGAATATATAAACGTGGTAAAAAAAAAAAAAAAAAAAAAAAAAAAAAAAAAAAAAAAAAAATCGAAGTCTTTTTCATTCTAAGATTCTAAAAACCATGGAGATATCCTGAATAACAGTGGAGTGCTCCGTTCCGCGGAAAACGTTTTTGCTCGGAAAATCATTCGAAACGTCTTGATTATGAACCGATAATTAAATGCAGTGAATAACAAGTCCGCTTACCGAAAGATTGAAGTGTATACAGAACAAAAACATATCATTTAATATTTATATCATTGATCTAAATTCAAAAGTAAAAATGTTAATTGTTATAAACAGGAATGACTGTTCAGAAAATGGTTATATATATATATATATATATATAGAGAGAGAGAGAGAGATATATATGTGCGTGTATAAGTAATGCATATTAAGGTGATAAAATTTCTCAAATCGGTGTTTTCCGCGTGGCAACAGTTTGTGAGCTCTGGCAGCGAGAGCGAGCTGATGGGCCTATCACAGCTTGCCACCTTTAGCATCGTTGGTACTAGGCTTTGTGATTGGATAAAGCTTTGTGCAGGCTCTGAAATAGGTAAGAGAGTCAGAACGGCTTTCTACAATATAAGTGTTGGATGAACTTGTTTCCCGCTTGGGATTTTGCAAATATATACATAGTTATGCTTAATCAAGAAATAATGAATGTGTTTAATTAACGACATTAGTTGTGGTGTTAATGCCTCATTTTGGTTCTGGAGCAAGTTAACCGAATTGCACTATGTATATATATATATATATATATATATATATATATATATATATGTGTGTGTGTGTGTGTGTGTGTGTGTGTGTGTGTGTGTTAGTTAGTTAAGAATTAATTAGATAAAAGGGAATAAGCGAGATAATTTACAGGGGTATTCAGAATAATCTAATTTCTAACGTTAAATATCACTATTTCGGGACGCTATGGGTGAAACTGGGGAATCCCCGTATTTAGAATTGGACTTAATTCACGAGGTGTTTGAGAAGAACCAAAGGGGAATTCCTGTATGGGTTATTAATAGTATCAAATTTGATCATGCCTCAGCCTTATGTTCGGTGCTCTGGGCAACGTCATGAGCGCATGCGCAATGGCATTAGAAGGTATGAAACAAAAGAGTTTTAGCGTAGAGAGGGATTGGCTTCGATCTTGGATGGTCACGCATCGCGAGGGTTGAGATGATGGCTTGGCAGATAATTAGCACGGATTTAATTTAGATTAATTATATTAGGAAATAAAACTCTTAGGTTTATTTTAATGGTAGTTCTTTGCCACAGGACTTTATTCACTGACTGCTATATCAATAATTATATTAGGGAAAAATTAAGAGGGATTAACGTAACGTATAGAAGCAACACGTCATAAGTCGGTAAATAATAAGCTTCTTGTCACATATATATATATATAAATATGTGTGTGTGTGTGTGTGTATATATGAGGCGGTGAAAGGCAAAGTTGTTGAAAGGCAGAAAAAAGTTGAAAATGTGACTTACACCACTTTGCCTTTCAACGCCTCATATATATATATATATATATATATATATATATATATATATATATATATATATATATATATATATATATATATATATATATATATATATATATATATATATATATAATGCACCATATAATTGTAGTAAAAGATTAGTATTATCTTAAATGTTTTTCACTGAAACTCAAATACGTTTGAATAGTTATTGAAATATGTCTAACATGCATCAATCCCCAAAATTTTAATTAATTAACAGAGTAATTTTTAAGTAATATTATGATATATAAGAAAGAGGGAAAATATTCCAAAGTTCTTTTTCATCCTAAAAAGAAACTAAAGTTCTTTTTCTTCCCGAAACGGAATTCTAATTCCATGGAGATTATTCTGAATAATAGAAGAGTGCTACAAAGAAATTATTCGAAACGTTTTGATTATGGACCGATAATTAAATGCAGAGAATAACAAGTTCGCTTACCGAAAGACTGAAATGTATACATAATAAAAACATGTTTCATTGAACATTTATATCATTGTTTTAAATTCAGCAAGAAAAAAAATTCAATTGTTATGAGCAGGAAAGTCTGTTCGGAAAAATAACATTGCTGAAATTGCAAATCATTCCATCTATATCATTTACAATCGAATCACCCGAATTATTAACATATCTTCCAGAAACGTTTCATTAAAAGCAGAGGGAAATTTTCTTCGAACGACGATAATGTGGGCAATAGCTGCGAGGAAATGACATAGAATCATCATACAAAATAATAAATGTATGTAGATCTAATATAATTATGTAAAAGGGCAAATGCATGAAACTCGCTTACACATCATCCATCATTTTCCCATCATTCATCAAAGTTCGAACCCGGATCAAGCTGTGATACCCCATCATAATGATGAAACCTTTTACTTCTTGATGGCTCGAAAGCCCTTATTCAATATATTGTCTTACATCAAAAGGAACGAGCTTTCATATAAATAAACCATTAGTTCCATTTCAGGAAGCAAAATACAATTAATTCAGTAGCCTGGCTCAAACCATGATATCGAGTCGTGTCAGATCAAAAGATTTGTCACATTAATGTAATAATATAATCAAGGTATTGGGCCTATTTGACAGAGCTGTTTAACTTAATGACTTTATCAAGTTCATAGTGATGGAGTACAACTATTGATCAACCATTGTTTAATATAGTGTTTGGCAAATAAATATTTTATTTAACTTGGAGAGTAAAATCGAAGCATCTTATATTAAACCCAATTTCATCAGGGACTTGATGTCTTTGATAAGGCAATGCGGAAATCTAAAGTAATAAATAAGTTGCCAATTCGTACAGACGCTGGTGCAATGTATTGGCGAATCTTTTGACAAGGGCAAGAAATAACATTATTATAACAGTTGTATCCTCATTAATAACAGTTATTCATGTCGCCCAGTGGCTAAGTGGTTAAGACATCAGCAGCCTGAAATGGCGGAGGCGCGTGTTCGATTCCCGCGTAAGACTTCGTTGTACTCTGGGGAACCCGTCAGTCGTCCGCCTGCAAAATGAGCCCCGTCTAGAAAGGGGGAGCTGCAATCCATCGCCGGTGGCATCGTTTGCTAGCCAAATTACTTCTGTTTTTGTGTGATTTATGTTTCTATTTCCTTGTATTCCTATGTACACCGGACTGGGGTGTTACGTATAGAAGTCCAACCTCTCTTGAAACAATGGCACCCCCCTCTTATGCGGATACTGCTATCTATCCGCAGAAACGACAACAAACAAAGGGTTATTCATTATAGATAGTTCCATAGAGAATGCACTTTCAGCTTATATTTTATTTTCGAAGAGTAAAGCAAGCAAAGAACCTCGCTAGTCAGCTATCATCAGTGCACTTACCTAACATGGGCTGAAAAAACCCCTAAAATAAAGTTATTGAAATGATTTTTATAAGATATTGCTAGATACATTAGGGAATTTTTTTTATAAGAACTTTTTACGAATAAGAAACGAAGGAGTAAAGGAAGTTGAAATAAAGAAAGATTAAACTTTGAAGTGGTCATTATTTAATTAAGAAAGGATACCATTCCCTCAATAAGATCATTAAAAATAATTAGTAACACATGCACGTCGGCCACTAAATACAATATAAATATGAATTTCCAGCGCACTTAATAGCAGTCTAAATTTAGGTTAGTTGGTGTACCTACTTTTTTGCCTTCATTATGAACATCTGGCCATGAAATTGGCGACAAATATATCGGAGACTGAAAAAACTTTTGGTGCTTGTGAGTATCTGTATTTAGTGCATGATTTTCATTGTCTTATCTTCAAGTCCACACACACATATATATATATATATATTTGTGCTTAACTAATTGAACTAGTGATTAGAATGAAATGAAGAAAGAGAAGAAGAGTGGAGTGATCATTTACTTTTATCTCTTAAAGTAAATCATTTTACTGTAAACGATTTATTCTACTCATTTAGAGTAAATCCCAAGGCTGTTTTTCCGGAGAGATTTGGTGACATACGTGAAAGATTTTGCCGAAAGGTCTTTTAAATATGTCACACACAAAGACTATAATTAGCCTACTGACATACAGCAAACGTTTGATAGATCTTTAGTTGCTACATGCATAAATGAAACCTCTTCAAAATGACTTCACAAGGTTATCTTTTGTCAAGTGTATCTGGTAAGGTTATTATTATCTTAAACATATTTCCTAATTAGAATCCACAAAGGTAATGGAACTAGGCTAATCCCGGTTATATATATATATATACATAAATATATGATTGTAAAAATTGCTCAATTAAAAAGATATCACCGTTCTCTGCAAATGTCATAGAGTACAAAGTTATATACGGCTGACTTTAGGTTGAGTATTTTGTGAAAAACTCTTAGCGAATTATTGTCTATGTCAGTGCGACAAAGAAATTTAACTTAACTCGTAACTGATATCTAAGCTTGCTGTTGCAAAGCATTACTGTGCCGTAAATAATATGATGGTAAAATAAGAAGCACTCCATGGATTAATTTGTAAAGAGATGTCATCGCATTGACTCAACTCGTTGGATTTAAATGTTGTTTGCTATTGCGGGGCACTTGTCAATGAATATATTACATCAAATACGTGAGAATCGTTGGTTGCTTTCAGTGGGGACACCGTACAGGTGAACCAACACCACTCCCTGGTGCCACCTCAGTTTTGATCGAGCAACCTCAAGGGCGACATCTAGAGGGGGATGGTACCTTCTCCCACCTTCTCTGACCTCATAGAAGTACTTTTCGGTCTACGAAATTAACGTGCCCGTATATGGCCTAGATACGAAGTTAGTTAATGGCTTTCGTTGGGATTCAAACTGATCACTCCCAGTCAGAAGCCCAACGCGCCACCACTGGGCCACCTCGGTCCCTGCTGATTTAAAAGAATGTTCGAGGCAAGGCGAGAGATTTTGGGCAAAGCAAGAAAGAGATCGGATTTCAGGAAAACTGTCTTTCTTGCCACTGGTTCATTGAGATAGGAAAGAGGGTAAGGATAGCTACCACTGGGCTACCTCGGGCCCAGCTGATTTAAATGTATGTTCGAGGCAAAGCGAAATATGTTGGGTAAAGCAAGAAAGAGATCGGATTTCAGGGAAACTGTCTTTCTCGCACTGGTTCATTGAGATAACAAAGAGGGTTAGGACAGCATGAAACAATCTCTCACAAGATCAGCTATACAATAGCATTCAGTTTGCATAGTTTGAAATTCTAGACGAAACTTTAATCAACTATTTATTTCAGTTTTACGAGGTTTGTAATTAATCTTATCCGATTAAATCTTTCATCGAATAACTTTTATCTTTAAAAACTCGGCAACTGGATAAATTGGAGTTGATTAAAAGCAAATCATTTGAAATTTTCATCGCCACATGTCCTAAGGAAAATCAGAGTTCAAGGAAAGTGTAATTCATTCTACTGGTTCATTGAGATAACAAAGAGATTTTGGACAGCATGAGACAATCTCTTCCTCGATCTGATACCTATACAACAACATTCAGTGTACTTATTTTGAAATTCTAGACAAAAACTTGAATCAATTATTTACTTCAGTTTTAGAGTTCTGTAATTAATCTTATCCGATCAATCGTTCCATCGAATAATTTTTATCTTTAAAAATTCGGAAACTGAATAAATCGGAGTTGATTAAAAGCAAATCATTTGAAAATTTCATAGCCACATTTCCATTAGAGTTCGCCAAAATTTTTAAGTCCTAATTTCCCTTCTCTTTCAAACTTTTTTTTTTCTAAACTACGCTCGTGAAAACAATTAAAATCTCTCTCTGTGCTTATCAATGGCTGGAGAACATCCGGATTCTAATTATTTAGATTAATAGTTATTCAATAATAGATAAGATACTGAATATTTCTGTTTCATAATATCTTTTTCGGCGTAATCGTTCCATCGATATGGAAACGGAACACTTATTCTCCTGGCGTCGGTATGTTTGTTGTTAACCGGTGGTAACGGTACTAACGTAAACAATCCATCCTAGTCGCTAATGATTTAACGAGCAATATTAAAAGGGGGGAAAAGTTTGTGCCCGTAATGTCGCCAAAAATATTCCGCCAAAAACCGATAGTCCACGAAATTTTGTTATTGGCGCTGTTTGTGCCGATAAAGCGATGATGATGAATCATTATCGGAAAATGTACATCGTATCGCGAAAGATATTATGTTTCGATTCGCAAAGGCTATTTGCAGAAGTTCGATCGTTTTAGGAGGGGAAAAATTTCCTGGACAGATGATTTTTATTCCGGTTTTTCACGGCTTGTTATCAGAATGGGAAATTATCAAAGTTAGGAGAAAATGCTGGTTACGCCGTCTTAATCGAATCAATTGATTCATAGAAATGCTGAGTAATCGTTAAATGTGTCATTTGCGAGCAACTGGTGTTGATTTTTTTTAAGCTTTTTTTATCTGTTGGGATCATTAAGCTGGGTTTGATAAAAGTATTCCCTCCTTTTCGCGTAAATTATAGTTTCTAATTTAAATGATGACATAAGCCCACGTGTTTCATTTTTGTCCCTGTACGATAAATAATCTGAGGCTGTCAAACCAATACATAATTCATTTCCTTCCGTTGATACTACATATAGGATGAATTTAGCAAACAGACTGGCTTTTTGTGTCATATAAATTTCTACAGCTGCTTAGTGTGAAAAATAACGACGTAGAAATGTTGCTTGTAATTCAAAGATAAAACCTATGCGTGAAGTAGAAGGTACTTTATTTATGACACTAAGCGTTATTGGGCTAAAGTTCTTTTGAAGTTTCTTGCTTGCAAAGTATCAATTGTGAATATTTATCATTGCTGATATATGTATTTTGTATATGTATATGCTGATATATGTATATGTATTCTGTATACCATAGAGCGATATGCTGATATATGCTCTATAGTATACAGAAAAGGAAAGAAAAATTGTCTGTGTAAAAGGTCAGATGTTGGATACTTCCAATGAGATGGATATGAATACAGTTGAACCTCGTTGTAACGAACCTAGTATATAACGAACTCACGGATATAACGAATGAAAATTTTGGTCTCGTCGTTTTCCTATTATACGTTATTTAATTAGTAGTGTATCAGCTTAATGTAATCTATTTTAGTCGATTTTATTCATTAATTATCATTTTTAATAGATTTTTATCATTTTTAATACATCGTTATTGAATACACATTGCAACTAATGAGTTATACATTTTGTGAACTCTAGCATTTTTCTTAACAGTTCGGATATAGCGAACCACCGGATAAAGCGAACAAAACCTTTGGTCCCTTGAATTTCTTTATAACGGGGTCCGACTGTAATTTACTTTCGCTAATCATCTTTTCATTTTGGATGAATAACGAAAAGATAAAACAGTTGGGTTAATTTCACACTTGGTTGTATAAGTGCAATGTGATGACGCTTCCATCCAGAAAACCACAAAATGCGTAATTGATTTCACTTCGGGGTTACAAGCGCATTATTATGAAAACACAAAATTTCCATGGATAGTCCTACTATTTTTCAGTTCTAAGCAAAACTTTAAAATATATCAATAAATGACATCAAAAGAGACTTTTTTAATAGGTGTCAAAAGGTACATTTTTTAACCTCCCTAATTCAATATATTTATATATAATTTTTTGACTGAATGCAAAATATATTACACCCTTATATACTGCTTAATCAAACACAAATACATTTTGCATTATACAGCTTAGACAGCTTACCCTTTAGAGCTCTTAACACATTTATTTTGTGAGACAAACTGCTCCTCCCAAGCACAACTGAAAAAAAAGCTTTAGAAAAAGAAGTGTTTTTTTCCATCGCGCAAAATATTTATTTGTAGAATAAGAAAAGTCGAGAGAAATTCAAAAAAGACAATAGCAAACATGCAAGAGGTGACACATAAACACGAGGGAGAAGATTTTAGGACTCCCATGGGGCTCTAAATTTCGAAAGAAAAGAGGTAAACCCAATCTAAATTTTCTTCAGTCACCTCCTTTCCCAAGTATAGGACTGTGGTTTTGGTAATGTGTGGAAGCAAAATTTAAATATAAATAAGGTGAAAATTTTTACATTTATACATTTACATAATATAGAAATAGTTCGTATAGCCTTGTCGCTTAAAATTTTTAACGGCAAAAGATTGATTCACGGCATTCAAAATATAAGAAGAAAAAAACTTTTATTTTATAGGCTTTCATAAATGACTTCAACTTTCATACAATATTCACATGAATCTGTAATCCCCCCTACTATACATTACACATATTTTATTCTATAAAACGAGCACATAAATATGTGATCGTTCTCCGTAGAAATTTTTAGCACGAAAAATTAGTTTTCTTTTAAGACTTGTACAACAAATAGCTATGGCTCTTTACACCACGCACAGTAAATTTTCAAGCTTGAAAAAAAAAAAATCCATTAAAAATAGGCTTTATTTTATTGATTCCTCCTCTTCAACACCACATTTATAAAATACACAAACAAGGAACAACGTCACTTTTAAAATGCACGTATTTAGCGAACGATTCTCATTAAAGCATCTTAGCAAAAGAATGTCTGGCGATACTTTTCCCCAAGGTGATGTGAAAATCATCCGAGTTATTTCCTGATTTTTTTTTTTTTTTTTTTTTTTTTTTTTTTTTTTTTTTTTTTTACTTGACTTCGTTTTATAATTTGAGAACAACGCAAAGTTCGGATGTGACGTGATATTACATTCCGCACATTCTACTCCTCCCCGTGGAGCAATATCTCGATACATAATAAGCCAGGAGAAGCTTTATTCTGGAAAATCCACCAGCATGCCATCGTTTCCCGAGTAGCAATAAAGAAAAACGTAAACAATTTCCAAGGCGTAATAACAATAATAATAACTCGAAAATGAAACAAAAGAAACTCAGCAAGCAGTAAGTAAGTTAGTTTCTGCCCAAACCTTTATCACAATTCCATATCGTCGGCAACTATAAATTTTTATTGCTTTACAATAACGAAAATAATAAAAGCCGTCCGCAAATAAAACTAGAACATACATCTTCTAACTTGAAAATAGAAAGTCAGGAAAAAATCCCTTTACTTCCATTACTTATTTATTTATTTGTTTTTATTTGAGCCCCAAAAACTTTGGGGGCCCATCCCCTGGGTGGCCTTTGCGAAGTTTTGGCCAGGCTTAATGTCTCAGCCTTCAGGCTGATGGATGTGAGGCCAAGTTAGGCTTGCACCACACACTGAACTGCAGAGTCTAGATTTAGTAACTCCCTTGAAATATAATATGTTTTAGATTCTAGATTTTTTGCTTTTATTTCTGTTTTAATCTCATGAGAAAAAGTTTGTTTATCGATTCTATTTTTGCATCACTGTAAAATATTTTTCCTATTCCTTTTCTTAAATAATTTTAACATGAAATTCTAGTAGAATGTTTCTGAAAGTCTATTTGGTAATAGGGTGCCGTAAATCGTCAAGCTTGCTAGCTGACAATTCAAGGCCAAGTTTCGACATTAATCATATTTAGGAAATGCGTACTTATTATTTATTGCTGCTTAAGAGTGAGATTGACGATGAACAGTTTTAAATAATTACTTAGAGGATATGCATAATTCCTCGTGAAACTTTAATGTAAAAATCTTATAAGCTGTTAGAATCAGTATAACTGCTACAAAAATTACAAAAGCTGGAGTATGCTCGCACTGTTCCTAACACATTTTATGAAATATTTGACGAATATTCGATGTACAAATCTTATAAGGTGTTAGAATCAGTAACTACTATAAAAATTACAAAAGCTGGAGTATGCTTGCACTGTTCCTAACACATTTTATGCAATATTTGAGGTATATTTGATGCAATATTTGAGAAATTAGCAGGAAATGTTATCATCTTCAGCTGAAGTATTTATATATTTCTCCAGTTGCGTTTTAATGTTAACCTTGCATTTTGAAGAAATGACGAATTTTCTTTATAATTCCATGAATTTTCATGTTGAATTTTAAAATTTCAGGTATTATTCAAATAATCAGAACCCTGGTTAGTCATCCCTTAACCTTTTTGGATGTATCTATGAATAAAAATTTTATTTCTTCTGTCTTAACTATATACTTAACCTGGATAATTAACATTTGCCATCTATCTATATTCACTTATATAAGCGGCATTCAGTCAATGTTTCATCATAAAAGACGGGTAAGAAATTTATGAGTCTGCAACTTCAAATAACTGTGAGACTGGCTTGAGTTAAAATTAAAGCATAATTTAAAGCTTTGCCGGAGAAATCATGTTTCCCATTTGAGCACCACATTCGCCGGATAATTATCCATTATCTTCAATAACTTCATACCTACCAGTCCATAAAATGCTCAAGACAGATATTTATGGCTAACTACTGGGATGCTCTACTTGGGAGTGTACTTTTGAGATATTTATAATGAACATATGGCATTTTGTGGCTCACACTGGTCCGTTAGAAATGAGGTCGTAAATCCAACTGGTGTCTAAAAACAGCACGTGGTCGAATTATGGTCTTATGCCGAGAACGTTTTTATGGTCTTCGCTGTAGAGCGGTTTTAAATGTAGATAATTATTCAGGAAACTTATGAAACATATGGTTGGCTTTGTCCGACCCACAGAGGGGTCGCGGATAGTTTTGAAATAAATTTATATCATACTAAATTATTTGATCAAAAATAGGCTTTAAATGTCCATAATTACAAATTTTTTACTTTTTTGTGTGTTGAAAAATATGACATGATATTGCTTCTAAATGTGTAATCCTTTAGGCTCAAATAATATAATATAAATCTGACATTTAACAGGCATTTAAAGAAAAAAATGAAGTATTTTAGTTTTATATAAATAATTGAAGTTTATAAATTTCAATGTTTCAATATAAAGTTTATAATTTTGACACCATGATCTCTTACAATTTCATTTTTTGTTAATTTTTACCTTAATGAAATACAAATACATATTAATATTAAAATATGAAATCACATTTTATTATTAATATGTATTTGTATTAGTATTGGTCACATGAAATTCGACAAAAACATGTGATGAAGATAAGCGAGACTTTTTTTTTTACTGTTATTATGCAAAGCAAATGTTTACCCAAAATATACAATTCATTGATTTATATCATATTCAGTTATTTGATTAAAGATATACTTTAAATGTCCATAATTACAAATCTTTAACTTTTTATTAATATGTTGGAAATATACGACATGATATTATTTCTAAATGTATAATCCTTTCAGCTCAAATAATCTACTATAAATCTGAACTTTAACAGACATTTTAGGACAAAAAAGAAGTATTTTAGTTTTATATAAATAAATATTTATAATTTTCATTGTTTCAATATAAAGTTTATAACTTTGACACCAAGCTTTTTTGTAATTTCAACTTTTGTTAATTTTTACCTTAATGAAATACAAATACATATTAATATTAAAATATGAAGTTTTGGTCACATGAAATTCAACAAAAACATTTGAAGAAGATAAGTGAGACTTTTTTTTTTTGCTTTTATTATGCAAAGTAAATATTTACCCATAATATACAATTCATTAATTTTTTAATACTTTGTCAAAATTTTCTTATTTCATTTTTCTATTGTTTTGTTACCATTTGCCTAATGTTAAAAAAATAGCTTTAGAAACCTAATAATATGCATTATTTTACTTCCATAGAAATGTAATCGCTCCATAATTATTAAAATAAATGTCCCGTAATCTAGGTTATAGGAAGCTAGTTTTACGAATCTAAACAGGAAATATGTACCTACGCCATGTCTATAAAAAATACCGTTTACTTGAATCAGCCATCATAATATGATAGATTGATTGATCCCGACATATTGATGCCATTTTCCATTTATGAAATATGACAAATGTTTGATACACAAGCGCCCACCATCGGATAAGAAAGAAAATTTTAATTTGCAGTCTCTTACCAAACGTCACATTTGCTCGTAACAGCTATTTTATCGCCTGATGTTTAAATTGATTAAATATTTCATCAACAATTTCATTTGGGATGTTTCTAATGCTTTACCGCCTTTTAATAAATATATCGGAATGTAATTTCAATTGACATGTTGTCTGGCATTAAACATCTTTATGTAAATACTTCAAGTATCAATGAGCCACTGAAATGTAGGCGCACATATTATCGTATTTCAATCATGTCCCAATTAACAGTCTTCACTAATGGCATTGTGTCTAGAAATAAACGACCGTGATTTAAAAACGTCTAACTTCCATCTAGAAGTAGGTTCGAGAGTATGCATATCATTTTATACAGAAGTTTAAAAACCGCTAGAACTTTAAAAAATGAACTATTAGTCATGGAAAAAATTATAACTCTACGGAGAATCATATAGTTATGATTTACGGTAAATTTCGTGAAAACAATGTAATAAAAAATATTTCGAAGATCTGCAGACATCTTTTTGAATAAAGAATAATATAAACTCGCCAAGGATAAACCAATGCTTAGCAAAAATGTAATATCTCTGTGTAAAATAAATAAGTTAAACAACAAAGTAATAATGACAAAGCTAGAAGAAAGGAAGAAAATAATAACAGCACCAAAGCTAAACCCTAGATTATCCTTTGGAGTTTACTAAAAGAATTCATCTTGAAAGCTTTCGTTTCAAATTACTTGCAAAGTTATATAACTTTAGATTTAGACATAGGTGCACATTTTTCTTTTTCTATATGTTATAATTGCCTGTTCTTTAGTGTTTATATATATATATATATATATATATATATATATAATATTCATTAATCAGCGTCGGGACAATCTTTGGAAGGCATAAAAAATACTGAAAATTAATTCAAACACATAAGGGAACCAAACGGAAATCATTCTATATAACTGGAGTTTTTAACCAATACATCCGTTTATTAACTGGATTTACACAGAAATTAAGCTAGGTAGGAAATAAGAGTAACGAAAAGAAAGAAAAAAAAAGAGTAATTCATGGAAATAACTTGTTTAATGGCACATTACTGGAATGGACTACTTTGAAGCTATAATAGATATTAAAAGTTTCGCGAATTTCAAAGGAGTTATAACCAATGGACAATTTTACAAATCGACGCATTTATTAAAGGAAAATCAATTAGTTCTCTGAAAAGCTTTCTTAATAATTGCATAGATGGTTTCCAGAAGAAAAAATATATATATCTGCAATATGGATATGTTCATTAGAAGTTGTCTTGGATGTTCTTGGAAAGGAATTCGAAAAATCTAATTACAAGAGAAATTAATGTGAATAATATATTTCTAAAGTTATGAATGGTAAAACTTCCCTTTTGTTGCCAGGCAAAGAAAACAGGAAAATGCCTTTGGCACATGCTAATGCTTTCAGAAGGCTGGATGTATTGATTTAAGATTATTTTGCCCTATGTTGTTCTTTCATGTAATGGCTTTGGATTTAAAGACTATTAAAATATGTTCACAGCATTTTCTTATAATGAAAATGGGTATTACGTAATGCATACATCTTACCAGTTAATAGTTCTCATTATTTTAAATTTCCGCTGGCAGTAACAAGCTTTGCTCTTAGACCTATGGACAAAGGGAAAGGGAGGTAAGCAATATTATGTAATAATGCAATATTGATTCTCAAACTATTTCATATAATTATTTTATTTCCCTCTAGTTATTCCTTATGAAAGTGAGCTTATTCATATATAGAGTTTCGATGCTGAAAGATCATCCGCAAGGCAATTTAAAGGACACACATGGAAAATAATGCTAAAAATTATTAACTCTAACATACAAATTAGTTTCCTAAATACGTATTTATCGTTAATTTATCTCTAAAAAGTATTGTTTTTGTTCTAATGCCCCCTGCCCGGAAATTCTAGACCAGGTTCTAGGCTTCGGGCTGAGCAGTGCGGTTCTGGTTTATAATAGCACCACAGGGGTCGGAGTCCGACTTGTCTAGGTGCCCACGACAATTTTGACTGAACAACCCCAAAAATGACATCTGGGGGGGGAGGGGGGGTCATACTGGTTTCATAGAAAGACTTTCCGGTCTGCGGATTTAACGTGTCCATATCCGGCCTAGACACGAAGGCATCTAACGGCATTGTCGAGATTCGATCAGAGCACCCTCAGTACCGAAAGCTGACTCGCTACCGACAGGCTACCTAGGGCTCCCTAAAAAGTATTACAATTAGCAATTTGTTTCAAAATAATCCTTTGGCAATCATTTGTATATTGCAGAAATTGGTGGACCAGTCCATTGTGGTTCTGCTTACCATAATATGACATCATGTATTACACCGGAAATTCATTGGCTGTAGGTATAAAAATTGAATCAACTGATTACAGAACAAACGTATAAGAAATTACAAATCATCCTGTTCTACGGTTAGGGCACATGGGCTGATAGTTCTTTTACTCAACGTAACGAATCACAGTCTAAATGATAAGCGCAAGTATAATTCAGCCCCCTTGTGACAAAAATTAGAGATCCTAAGAAAAATAACGTGTACCCGCTTCACAATGAAACTGCTTTAGATCATCACAATTATTTGGATATAGGTGCTACCTCAGTTGAGTTATGACAACAAGGTAAGAGGAATATTATGAATAAGTTCAATATTAGGTCCACAGTTCGCTCAAAACAACATTACTGCTGTAAACAATTAGCCATTACCACCTCACTTATTAAAACATTAAACTGAGGCTAAATTTCTGAAATTGGAACAATTGAAATGCAGTTTTCTTCACATTTTCACGTCTCAAATATTTTTTAAATATGATAATAATACTACAAAATGTTGAATAAAGTAATTAGTGACGCTGCTGAATAAAGCAATTAGTAAATTACGTCAAATCAGACCAACCATAAGATAATTTATAACGTTCGTACTGACCTTTGAAACATATATGAGAATTTTAACGATTGAAACATTGATACAATATAAAATTGAATACAATTACGAAATTAGTTAAACTTAAATGAAATACCAACAAATAACCATTTTCATCAAGGTTGTCTGAGATATTACCCGATAACGTACTACCCTCCATAACGTTCTTCGGTGGTTCCGAAAAGATATTCGTCAGACAGTAGCAAGATAGCAAATGATTAGGTTTTTTTCTTTTAACTAGATCCTACAAAAAAAACTGGATTATAAACAATGGAGTAGAGGAAAAAAATGTTCATGAAATAATATGAACTTGTCTCTTTCATAGCAGGATAAATTGATTAAGCTAAAGTTTGACAGCTCCATGAAAATTAATTTCAAATCTAACAGACCACTCATGCCTTGTTATAAATGGGAAATGTTTATCTCCCACAGGTCAGAAAATATCTGGCAGTATTAACTTCCCATTCTGTTCGAAATGTATCTTTCTGAACGAATTTTCTCCTTGTTGCTATACATGAGATTTAAATAATCGAAACAACTGAATTATAGAACATGACCTCATGATCCACATATCTGACGTATGTCTAACGTAAAAGACACACCACTGTCTTTGCTAATTACAAAATTGTGCACGACCTGAGTTAAAATTGTACATGAGCTGGGGATCAAGATGTTTGACATGTGTCTAAAGTAGAAGCCACAAGAGTGTATTTTCTGTTGCAAAATTGTGCATCTGCTGAAAGGCTATTGTTAAGCTTATATCTATAAATTTGCTCCGGGATTTTTGCATTGTTAAATTGTTAACGTATTAACAATATAAAAAGAATGCAACAATTATGAACAAAGTTAAATGATTTTTTTCCACGATAAAATGTTGCTCATTATTAATACAGTTTATGCATTACTGACGAATACCAGATGAGTTATATAAGGATCCGCAAACACATTTAGTATATGAAAAGGTCCTTGAGCCTTCAAAATTTCTGCACTTGCGTACTTCATAAATTTCTCGATTTGAACATTTTTGTCAAGTGTTTTTGAGTATCGCGTGAAACAGGAAGTCTGTTAAATCTCTTTTAATTATATAGTAGCAGATCCATTTTAATGTACTGTTCATTAGCAGAAAGAAAATGAGATCAGCACGTGGAAATTAATACGAACCTTGCAATAAATAAAAAAACGCGGATTCTTCAAATGAGTATTCAGATAAGTGTCAAGAGGAGTAAGGAATGACTTGCACATGATGTAAAAATAGCGTTAACAGATTTAGATGGACATTTCTATTTAATGCAACCTCTGTAGAAGCGACAGTGATTATTTATTTATGTTTGAGTATCATGGATTCAGTAATAGTTAGATTTGATTTCTGAAGAGATCTTTAAGGGTTCTGTGTTCTAACCCTATTGGATTCGCTCACATCAGTGTTTACCTCAGACTATGGAGAAAAATTGTCCACGGATTGATTCCGACTTGGATTTAAAGATTTTTTTTTAATGAACTCCGTAATAGAGAAAGAAATTTTACACTTTGGGGCTTTTTTTTAAATGTGAATAATAATTTTAAATTTAGATTAATCGGGGTAAAAGCCTGGTACAGTGCGTTTTAAACTCTCTTAAATTTCTTTGGTGGACGTAATTTGTAAAATGAATCCTGTTTCAAGATGCAGAGTAGTTCAGGCTATCTGATGATACCATTTTTATTTGATTAGTAGTATATATGTAACCGTGAACAGTAGACAAATTTTTTCCATAGGTTAGTATTGAGGTGAGCGAATTCAATAGGGTTAGTACACAGCAACCTTAAGGGCCGGTGTTCATTTTCAGTGAACGTTACAAATTAATTTTTAATACGTTATTCAAACATCTGTGCAATTACTGTCTATTTGACCTTATAATACTACTGTTCAGTAACAACAAGGTGAAGAGATCATGGGAAAACAATTAATTACATCGAAATATTAAAGGAGGACACTCATGGGATACTTAAAATGATCAGCTGTAAACTAATATTTGCAATGCGCAATTATTGTCTATTTGACATTATAATACTGCTGTTGAGTAACAACACGGTGAAGAGATCACGGCAAAACAATTATCGAAATATTAAAAGAGGACACTCACGAGGTACTTATGAAGATCAGCTGTAAACTAATATTTTCAATGGCTCAGTATAACTTTTTGATTGCGATAACACTAAATATATATATATATATATTTTTTTTTCCAGTTGCGTAGACTTCAGATGGATGTTACTCCCCATTTATCATAAACTATTTACCTCAACTTTGACGCATGACTTGAGATTAACGGATCCACAGATTCCGGAGACAAATTTTAATGGAAAGTTTTTTAGTGCTAAGCAATTCAATGCGCTTTCATCCGAATAAAAGCCCAGATAATTTGCACCCAAGAAATATTCCCTTGGTTCATTTTCCGTCAACATCTAGTACGATCTCGATAAATCTTGATGATTTTATCAAAAATAAATACTAAGATGTCAAATACACCATAGCATTCCCATAAATAAAAATTAATTGACATCATAATCCGGAAAATATGTCATAGGAATCCCTTTTTTTTATTTTTCGACATTGGAAACGGCAGTCTCTTTACAAATTTATATGGATTTTTATCTGACACTTATTAGAATTAAAAGTGGTCGAACTTAAAATTTACGATCTTGGCTGCTACATTTATAAAACGATATATTTTCTGTTTTGGACAGCGAAAGAGAGAAAGCGCTGAAGTAATTTCTCTGAAAAGCGTTGGCGTGTAATATTTTTTTTTTCCCCTTCTGAGGGAAAAACGTGGTGATGGGGAAAAAAAAACACTCATCGTTTTTTAGACTCTGCTAGAGAATAAGAGTTGACATCCATGAGAGCTAGATGAAAATAAAGCAGACAAAACATATTTTTATCTCTCTATAGTACCATTTTTTTTAAATGGCTAAAGGTAAAAAGTAGCCTACCTATTTACTCTTTAAACAAGCATCATTTAGAATCTGCATCGTGTTTTGACCAGTTAAAGATGTGAAAGATTACTTATTTTTTTCTTTATTAACTTCCATAAAAAAAATCTCATTCAAGCAAATTTTTAAAAGATTAGAGAATTTTACATATTAACTAAACCTCTGATCTCTCGAAATTACTTACTAAAAGTAGCTTACTTATTTATACTCTAAACAAGCATTGCCCAGAATCTGCATCATATTTTGCCCAGCGAAAAATGGGAAGGATTTCACTGTAGTATGATACTCATTTTTCTTTATAAACTGGTATAAAAATAATAACATGCAATAAATTTTTTGAAGTTCGGAGAACGTTAGATATTGCATTTTGAACCCTTGAAATTACTTAATAAAAAGCACCCTACTTATATTTACGCTCTAAACAAGCATTACTTGGAATCTGCATTGTATTTTGACTTGTTAAAGATGTCAAGGATTATTTCTTTTTTTCTTTATTAACTAGTATAAAAAATTTCATGCAAGCAAATTTTTAAAGTTCAGAAAATTTAAGATATTAACTAAACCTCTGATCCCTCGAAATTAAAAAATATTAGCCTACTTATTTACACTCTAAACAGGAATTACCTAGAATTGCATCATATTTTGCCCAGTTAAAAATGGGAAGGATTTCACTGTATTATGATAATCTTTTTCCTTTATTGACTGATATAAAAAAAAAACTCATTCAAGCATTTTTTTAAAGTTTAGAGAACTTTAGATACTACTTTCTGAACCCTTGAAATTACTTAATAAAAAGCAACCTACTTATATTTACACTCTAAATAAGCATTTCTTAGAATCTGCATCGTATTTTGTATAGTAAACGATGTGAAGGATTTCACTGTATTATGATACTCCCGTATATTTTTACTAAATAGTATAAAAAAATCTCATGTAAGTAAATTTTTAAAGTTTAGAGAACTTTAGAAATTAATTTCTGAGCCCTCTAAATTACTTAATAAAAAGTAGCCTACTATATAATATGCACTCTAAACAAGCATTGCTTGGATTCAGAATCGTACTTTTCCTAGTAAAAGATGAGAAAGATTTCACCGTATTATAATACTTTTTCTTCTTTATTATCTAATATAAAAACATCTCATGCAAGCAAATTTTTAAAATTTAGAGACCTTTAGATATTCATTTTTGAACCCTCGAAATTACTTCACATAAAGTGAATAGATCAAGTCTAATTTAAAATTATCATACTTTATTGAAAGAATGAAATATAAGTTCGGACGATTATACGGGAAAAAAAACTACTTTCTATGATGCTTTGAATGATTTACGAGATTTTTGCTTCATACATTTACATTTTCTATAGTAAATTGCAATCTCATATAAAAAAAAACAAGCAAATAATTTTAGCCTGAATGAAGAATGAAAAATGTAAGAGATTAAATATACTTTACATTCAGAATTTTTAATAAATATCGGCAGCAGGAAAAAGTTCCCCCCTTTTATAAAGAAACTAAACGTTAATTTAAATTCATAAAAACAAAAAAAAATCATTTCTAAAAGTACATGAATGTAAAGATTTCTTACTGTAGCCTCATCAAATTAAAAATAAGATAGGAGAAACAAACATTAAAAGAGTAGAAATAAATATTTTAAAGTTCATTTCCCAAAGAACTTTTTATGTTTTGTATCAAAAGGCATCTCTTCTGAAAGCAACACAAAAATAACTCAGTCATAATTAAGTCTTAAGGTAAACTGGTAGAACAACCAGAATTCGTTTCGAAGGAGACGGGTTATCTGCTTTTTGTTTCAGGAGGACGACAGCATTATTTTTCTATTGATTGTTTTGATCCTATTTCCTTAGTAGCACCCTTGTTTAAATATATATTTATAAATTCTCTTTACTAAAACAATAGATAAGTAATGCTGCCGTTATGATTTATCACTCTTCAGTTACTTTATCACTCACATTTCTCGTAGCACCCCTGTTTAAAAATATATTTATAAACTCTCTTTACTAAAACAATAGATAGGTAATGCTGCCGTTATGCCTTATCACACTTCAGTTACTTTATCACTCACATTTCTCGTAGCATCCCAGTTTAAAAATATATTTATAAACTCTCTTAACTAAAACAATAGATAGGTAATGCTGCTGTTATGTTTTATCACTCTTCAGTTACTTTATCACTCACATTTCTCGTTAACTCTTCTTTTTACTCCTTATATCATGCAAGCATTTATTTAGGAACATTAATAGGAATTATTAATATTTATTAGCATGTATTATAACTAAATACACTCTTTAATAAATCCAAATGCACTCTTTAATGTCCTATAAATTGACCATTTACATCCTCCTGACCTACAAAAATAAGAAAAATTAACCCGTCTAGACAATCAAAGATCCCCTCCTATGCACGTATATATAAGAAAATGCTTTAAAAAACACTTACTTGCCTTTCTATTCTCGTCGAGGCCAACAATTACGATGTCCTGTTAATTACTCCCAATGACAGATCAACATTATTCCGTCTAACGTACACGCATACCTCGGCATTAAATATGCATGCGGTGGTCGTTCGGAGCCGCGGCCCGAGCCTACATGAATGGTGGTCACGTGAGCTCCACTGTGGACACAAGCGAAAATCGTAAGACGAGCGGCGAGTTGTCGGATAATAATGAAGAGACGTCCAATAGCATGACGGACGTGACCCGGCCTCTAAAAGCGATCTCGGAATGACTCGCTCGCCGTTTTCCGTATCGGGGGACGGGTAGTAGATAAACGAGCGTAATTAGAGGTTGGGTACGCAAAAGGGCAGGGATTGAGATCGATTCGTGGCATTATGTAAACACGCTCACATTTATATAACGGATTTGCGGTAGCTGATGATAATTAATGGAGTGATGAGGCCATTTATTATTGAATTTAAAGGTAGGGTTCGGGAAAGTTCAGGTAATGCAATCAAACACTGTCAACAGATCTATTGAATCGAGAGCGCCCTTTCAGCGGGGCACGGTAGAATAGGAACGTAAGAATTTTTTTTAATTGTTTCTTAACTAAAAAAGGAGATTCAAAGAGCTGTATTTAATCGTCAGGTCAAGAAAATATTTCATAACTTTTCTGGAAAATGAAAAAAAAATATTGTTTGAAAGCGGCGATCCAATATCCGCATTCATAAAAACTGGTATGCTTAGATTAGCATCATATTTTGTCTCAAAGATCTAAATTGGAATCTTGATTTCAGATTTTAAAAAAAAAAACCGAAGGGCAAAATTTCGAGGAATGCGTAAGTTTATATTAAGTAAAACTATTTTTTATAACTTTTCTGGAAAATAAAATAATTGTTTGAAAGCTTCCCTTCCAACATCCGTATTTAATAAAAACTAGTATGCCCAGATTAGCATCATATTTTATCTGAAAGATCTAACTTGGATACTTGATTTACGATTAAAAATAAAATCTCGAGGGCAAAATTTAGAGGAAAGCGTAAGTTTATATTAAGCAAAATTATTTTAATAACTTTTTTTTTGTAAAATGAAATAATTGTTTGAAAGCTTCTAACCCCCAACCGCATTAATAAACACTGGAATACTTAGATTGGCATCATATTATCTGAAAGCTCTAAATAAAATACCTGATTTGCGGTGAAAAAAAACCTGGGGGCAAAATTTAGAGGAATGCGTAAATTTATACTATCGAAATTATTTTGTATGACTTATCTGGAAAATAAAACAATTGTCTGAAATCTTCTACCCTTCATTCTCATTGATAGAAACTAGAATGCTTCGATCAGCCTCATATTTTAGTGGAAAGATCTAAATTAGATTCTTAATTTGCGATTAAAAATGAGGAAAAAAAGCCGAGGGCTTAGAAAATTTAGATAAATGCTAAGTTTGTATTGAGCAAAACTACTTTCTATAACTTTTCTGAAAAAAAAAAAAAATTATTTGAAAGCTTCCATCCAACATCCGTATTTAATAAAAACTGGAATGTTTAGATTCTTAATTAGATTCTAAATTTGCGGTTAAAAATAAAGAAAAAATCCCGAAGGCAAAATTTAGAAGAATGCGTAAATTTATACTATCAAAATTATTTTATATGACTTACCTGGAAAATAAAACAATTGATTGAAATCTTCTAGCCTTCATCCTCCTTTATAAAAATTAGAATACTTAGATCAGCCTCATATTTTATTGGAAAGATCTAAATTAGATTCTTAATTTGCGATTAAAAATTAAAAAAAAAACCCGAAGGCAAACTTTAAAGGAATGTGTAAATTTATCTTATCAAAATTATTTTCTATGACTTATCTGGAAAATAAAAGAATTGTTTGAAATCTTCTACCCTTTATTCTCATTTATAAAAACTAGAATGCTTGGATTAGCTTCATATTTTATTGGAAATATCTAAATTAGATTCTTAATTTGCGATTACAAATAAAGAAAAAATCTCAAGGGCAAAATTTAGAGGGATGCGTAAGTTTGCATCGTGCAAAAGTACTTTCTATAATTTTTCTGGGAGAAAAAAAAATAAATAAAAAAAATAAAGCTTCCATCCAACATCCGTATTTAATAAAACTTGGAATGTTTAGATTTTCATCATATTTGATCTGAAAGATCTAAATTAGATTCTTGATTTGCTATAAAAATAAATCCGGAGCAAACTTTAGAGAAATGATTAAGGAAAACTGCTTTGCTATAACTTTTTTTAGACAATTGTTTGAATGTTAATATTTAGCATTCATATTTGTAAAAACTGGAATGTTAAGATTAGCATCATATATTATCTGGAAGATCTAACTTATATTCTTGATCTATAATTTAAAAAAAACCTTGATGGTAGAATTTAGAAGAATACGTTAGTATATCTATGGTACCCGATATAAAGTGTTTAAGTCAAAAACAGTGATTTAAATATACCAAGTAATTGGCTTTTATACCAATCGCAGAACAGTAGTTTCGACTTGAGTCTTGAGTACAAAGAAATGTACTTTTGTATACAAAATTAATAGACTTAAGCCTTTTATACAAGTCAAAAGATTTTTGTTATTTTTTATCAATACTAACAAATATCTAAAAATCACTGTTTTTGACTTAAACCCTTTATACCGGGCACATATTGTAAGCATAATATTAACCCAAAAGAAAAATAGAAACTGCGTACACACCTCCCTGAATCAGAGACCGCTCTCACAAACTGCAAAAAGAATATTCCCTAATACAAAGTGGTTTGCTTGACTGGGATATTAGCTTTTTCTCCCCTTTAGCATTCTTGGACCATATAATAAGTATACTGTACAAACTGGTTGGGGAGGAGTGGAGGGAGGGGGGTTAAATAACAACCTTGGTCTAAATTGACGTTATGGGAGGGTATAGCACAGATTACAGTCTCCCATCAATGAAGTCCCCGAAATTTTCTTGCCGGCCGATTACAAGACACAAAGAATGTATTTCGGAGAAAAAGTAAATGCAAAACTGTGTAAGGCACTCCCCCAAAAACCTTTTTAGCACCAATTATAAAATACCAACAGTATTAAAAATGCTTTCTGTTCCTGTTAATGTTTTATTTGAATTATTTCAGATTTAACTGAATGGAAGTAATAACGTTCTACTTAACAGTTTTAAAAAACTTTACCCATTTTTGGATCGTTAGGCAATCTCTTCTATTGCTTATTTTACACACTTACTTTAAATGCATCTTAAACGAGTTCAAAAAATAAATAAATAAAAATAAAAATCAGCTAGTTATCATATTTCATCACATGTTCTATGTTTATTTTTACATCGCAGGAAAAATATTTATTTATTTATTTTGTATTATTATTTATTATTTATTTTTATTTTTATTTATTTTTTACCAATGCGGAGGCACTTGTCGTGAAGACATTCGCCTGTAATACACCGCAGTTTTACTGGCCATTTTATTATGGGGGCACCATATAGGTGGACCAGCATTACCCCCTATGAAGGGACGACACAGACGGAGGTATTTTAGTAGCGTGACGCCGGGATTCGATCCGAGCATCCTCAGCATCGAAAGCCAGCACGCTGTACCACAAGGCCACGGAAAAATAAATTAATACATACGAAATTGAACCCCCACTATGCGGAATTTGGTTTTTTCCATTGATATTAATTAAATTATTCCAACTAATCACAAAGATTGATTCCCCAAGGTAAACCAAAAATAGTAACTACACAATATCTCATCATTAAACACAGCCATTATATATATATATATATATATATATATATATATATATATATATATATATATATATATATATATATATATATACACACACACACAAACATCGCGATAAATCTCAAAACTGGCCATACTTCTATTCTTTACTTTACACCGATACTGTACATAAAGCATGTTTAACGAGTTAAAAAACATAATTATTTTTTTTTTAAAAATCAGCTGGTTATCATCTGTCATCATATAGTTTATCTTCCTTTTTTACATCCTACGAAAAATAAAGTAATACAAATGAAATTGAACCCCCCCACTATGGAATCCGGTTTTGTTTACCCTTGATATAGTAAATAAATTATTTTAACGGATCACAAAAAAAGATCCCCCGAGAAAAAACAAAACAAAAACAAATTGTTTGAACTCGTTTGAATCTCAAGCATCAAAACCGAGTATCCCCATTGTCACAAGAAACTCGATCTTTCCTGCTTGTTTTCAAAGAATATTTCCTTTCCGGTAAATTTCACGGCTGATGTGTGATTTACTCTTTCGCGGGAGAAGGTGAATATTACGCTGCCGTGACGAGAGCGTATCGTGTCAAAGTCCATGAATATATGTATGAATAAAAACTTTAAAAAAAAGGTTTGAAATTTTAAATAAGCAACAAGGTGTTGTTGATTAAATTCATCGTTTTTAACTTCCTCTGTTCACCGTCGTCAAGGTAATGCAAGATAACTTGCTATGTTTGAAATTTTGGCCAATAAATCATATACATCCAATTAAAATGGATGGATTTATTTCTAAACTCAAGTACAGAATATCCTATGATTAAATACAGTCATATTATATATATATATATATATATATATATATATATATATATATATATATATATATATATATATATCTGTGGCTCGATTCCGACTACTTAACGCCGACGGGAGGCTGAGAATATGGCGTCAGGCTCATGAAGCCATGGATCCTGCATGCCTGGCTGGAACTGTACAAGGGCATGGTGGCTCAATCATGGTCTGGGGTGTTTTTTCGTGGCATAGTTTGGGATCTTTGGTGCGTGTACCAACCTCCCTCAATGCAATTCGGTACGTAGAGTTGCTGGGTGATCACCTCCATCCGTTTATGCTGTTCTGTTATCCGCACGGTAATGGCGTTTTCCAGCAAGACAACTGTACCTCTCACAAGTCCCGGTTGGCTACTGGCTGGTTGGATGAGCATTCCTCTGACTTCTCTGTCATGAATTGGCCACCTAGAAGCCCAGACTTAAATCCTATTGAGCATCTTTGGGATGTTTTGGAACAAGGCGTGAAAGGCCATCACACAGCACCAAAGAACCTTACTGAATTATGGACAGCTTTAGCCAATATTTGGCAAGCCATTCCCGTGAAACGTTTCCAGAAACTTGTTGAATGCCTCGTCGTGTGACAGCCGTTATCAAGGCCAGAGGAGGCCCAACTCGTTACTAGGTAGGTATCCCTAATTCAGTGGCACTTCAGTGTGTGTATATATATATATATATATATATATATATATATATATATATATATATATATATATATATATATATATATATATATATATATCACGATAGTTCAGAAAGATACTTTTAACGGGGTAGAAATAAATCACTCAGAACTAAAACTGTCACATTATGGGATTTGTACAATTTAAGAGCTGCATCAGAATAAGCTCAAAATTCCTTTTATCCTAACAATGTGACTCCTTAGCATTATCACAACTGAGAATTATATTACAAAAAATACTATAAAAGTACTGAGTTTTTTCTGTGATTTTTAACTTGTTAAAAAAAATCACACGTATCTTGAACTGCCATATTATGGGATTTGAACACTATTAAGAGCTGCATCAGAATAAGCTTAAAACTCATTAAACCTTAACTGTGTGACTTATAAACATTAACGCGACTAAGAATTATGAAACAAAAAGCATTATACTGAGATTCACTGCGACTTTTAACCGGGCAAAAATAAATCACGACTTTCTGAAAATGCTTCTTCGCTCAAGATGCTAAAAAAAGAAAAAAAGAAGAGAAAAGTTGGGGGAAAAAATCGCTGCTCTGGTATACCTTCGAAAGATTGGTAGAGAAAGATTCAAATTTTATTCCAAGTCAGACAATGAAGAACTAAAGTAGAAAAAAAAAAAAAAGAAAAAAATGTGCTGAAGATAAGAATAAAATTCGAGAATGTGCTGAGGCTCAGCAAAAATTGTCACACTAGACTTCGAGATATCAGAAGAGCGCGGAGAGGATCTCTCGCGATACTCAAATCAAATTCAACCTATTTCCACTTTTTATCATCTTTCGTAAACAGTAAAAAGCTACATCTCTGACATAAAAATGGGTAACGGATTTGTGCGACACCGAAAGTGCTTTTCTGTCGTGCTATTGAGTCTCGTTCAGTCATACATTTTGCTCTCGTTTTATTGGTGCTATTAATAACTCACACCGCACACCTGATTGAAAAGTTTTAAGTGAAATTCCGCACCCGATTGCCGAGTCTTTTGGTGATAAATGCAGAGGTATTTAACTTGCGATAGACAGATCCATTTGGACCCAGGAAATGATTTTATTTTGGATTGGGAGGACGATTTTTCTGTCGTAGTGGATATAATATTATATCCACGTTAGACATCTAACGTGTTGTTTTGTTTTCTCTATCATGTCATGACATTTAAGTGTAACATTCTTTATCAATTAAGCTCCTATTTCCACTTTTTATCATCTTTTTTAAACTTTAAATTATTTTTAAATGTAACATTGTATTTTTACTAAAAGAACTGTACAACTTCAGAGACGCACTAACAGTAATTTATGGTGATATATATATATATATATATATATATATATATATATATATATATATATACAGTGGAATCTCGATGGATCGTTCTAAGAATCATCGTTTTCCCGTATGTGTCGTTTAATTAATTCCCCCAGTTCCGACGATCATATTGCTTTGGTATGTTCCGACTTCTATCGTTTTCCCGCATTTATCGTTCAATTCAGTCGGTCCCTTGAAAAAGATAGATCGAAAATCCTTTGTATATATATTGTAATGACTTGGTGTCTCTTTTCACACCCGGGATTTCTGAGAAGGCCTGGCGGCAAGACGGCCATTATTCCCCTACCGTATTCATCGGTGACAGTCGTTTTGTCACCGAGTTGTGGCAGACGCCGCGTCGCCATCGGACAATTAGGAAGCCGTCTTCTGTAAAGAATCCTCCCTCCATGCAGACAAAGCCTGTCCGGAGGAAAAACGTTTAGCCTTTAGCGGAAGACGCGGAATAGTTTGAAGACGGTTTACAGAAAGGAAATCAAGAGAGCCGCTTCAACCACCCACAGGCGTTTGTGAGGGTATATATTCGCCACCTTGATGTAAATGGGGGCAGATGACCTTTTTTTTACAGGTGTGAACAACCTCCATCGTCGGACGTGTGCCAGAGACGGAGAGCCTGCTGTATCCCTCTCATGATGTCCTGAACCCCGCGAAATAGCCTCAGATAGTGCTTATCTTTTTGTAATTATTGTATAAAGCCTATATTTAATCGGGATGCAAATAAAGCATTTTGTAAATATTAAAGGCTGTCAGTCTTAGTTTTAGGCAAAGTCCTTACAGACTGTTATTAACTGGTGTCAGAAGAGTCATAGGATATCAGTGATGAACGAAAGGATTACAGGTAGGCCGATTCTTTTTATCAGATTCTGGCTTTGATTTAAAAACTAAATAATGGTTTTGTATAAATGCAATAAGTAAAAATTATTTTATTGTTTTTTTTAAATGGTATATTTATAAGTAGCCATTTAGAGTTCGCATTAAGAACTAATATTTTAGAAATTTTGATGAATTAAATCAATTTCTGTGTTTTTTTAAATGGTATATGTACAAGTTAGCCATTTAGAGTTCGTATTAAGAACTGATATTTTATTTTAGAAATTTTGATGAATTAAATCAATTTCTGTGAGTTTTTTAGATGGTATATGTACAAGTTAACCATTTAGTGTTCGTATTAAGAACTGATATTTTAGAAATTTTGATGAATTAAATCAATTTCTGTGTTTTTTAGATGGTATATGTATAAATAGCCATTTAGAGTTCGTATTAAGAACTGATATTTTATATTAGAAATTTGGATGATTTAAATCAATTTCTGTGTTTTAATGGTGTATGAGTTAACCATTTGAAGTTCTAAGTAGGAACTATTGTTTTGAGGAATTGTGATAAGTAAAACCAATTTCTGTGTGTTTTTATGGTATATGAATGAGTAACCAGTTAGTGTTCAAGTAAAGAACCAATTTTTGTTTGTTAGGAATTGCAATAAGTTTAGCCAATTTCTGTGTTTTGTTAATTGCAAATACTGTATGTTTTTCTCTATTTTTAAAGAAAGTGAATTTTTTTTTGCAGTGTTTATTTAGTATTTTTTTTCTTTTAATAGTAACAGATATATTTAAGTTTCTTATGCTTTGATATTAACAGTGATAATTTAGTATTTGTGTATTACTGTGTGAGAAATCTATATAGAGCATTGATTAATTTGAGAATTCTGTTTATGTGTATTCTGTGTAAGAGTTCGGTATTTTGATTTGATAGGTATTGAGTAAATTGTGAATGTTTATATTGTGCGGTGCTAGTTTGGTGTTCATAAGGGCTAAAATTATAGTTCGGTCTAAAATTGATCAGTTTTGAACTTGTTAGTCCCGGTTAGGACACATACCGTAGGAAGGTATTGCTAGTAGCTGAGGAAAACTTTATTGGTTATCATACAGTTAGTTACCCTAAAGTTAGAAAAATGTCCTTTTTAAATAAGGGTAAGAAAGAGGATCTTTTAGAGCTTTTAGAAGAGTTAGGAGGACAAGCTGACGATACGCTTAGGGTCTTCGAAATTAAGAAGATCGTTACCGAAAACGAAAATTACGTCGAAGAAGACGCTAGACTCGCACTAGAGCGTATTATTGAAGATAGGAAAGAAAGAGAAGACAAAATTCGTCAAGACCAACTTACTCTCGAAATGAGGAGACTAGAATTAGGAAATAATGGAGACAGTAGAGCCCGAAATGGGAGGGACAGAGATGCAGACGCAACTCAGAACATTCAGCTCCTTAAAACCATACAGAAATTTGACGAGAAACGGGACGAAATGAGCCTGTATCTAATTAATTTCGAGAGAAGAGCAGAGATGGCGGGAGTCCCTAAAGAAGATTGAGTGCCATATTTGTTAGGGGTACTAACCCCAGAAATTTCCAACATGATGGCCAGAGAATCGCCAGAACAGGCAAAAGATTATGACTACGTAAAAGAGATGATTCTCCAGAGATTTAGGATGAATACAGAAAAATTAAAACAACTGTTTTATCGCCATCCTAAACTCGCAGACAAGTCATGGAGGAATTATGCCCATGAGCTTAGTGGCTATTATGATGAATGGATAGCAGATTTAGAAATCACTACATTTAAGAAACTGAGAGACCTACACATAACGGAACAGATGAAGAGACGGGTACCTGCCGATATAAAAGATCATTTTTTGGAGCAGTGGATGCAGATTAATACTCCTTTAGAATTAGCGGAAAAAATAGATAAGTATGAAAGCTTGCAAGACAGTTTCCGAACAAGAGAATTCCCAAAGGATCAGAAGTCCACAGATAAAATTAATAAGCCATTTAAAAATAATCATAAATTTAAGGAAGAGAAGAAAGAAAAAAAAGATGTGGAAAAAGAAGCTTCTAGTGGACAAAACAAGGAAAGAATTTTTGAGAAAAGAAAACAGCTCCGTTGCTACGAGTGTGGTTCTTATGACCATCTGCGACCACAGTGTCCTAAACTTAAAGAGACGGAAATTATCGCGGCAACAGAAACTAGTGGAGGAGACTCGAGTGGCGTGATGACTCCATATATCAGTCAGGGAGTCGTTAATGGAAAATCTACGTCTATTCTGAGAGACACAGGAGCGAGCATTGATCTGATTTCTAAAAATTTGGTACAACCCCATATGTACACAGGAGAGCACGTTTATGTCAGTGCACCTGTGCTAGATTCATCCGTTTGCTTACCTATAGCAGAGGTCGATTTAAAATGTGAATGGGGCCACACCAGAACTAGAGCAGCTGTCAGCAATACGGAATTCGAGCAGAAACACTATTTGTTAGGAAATAAAACGGCAGCCTTGCTTGAGAAGATCAACAGGAATGTTGAAGTTCCGGTGAAAAGTACTGTGCAAACTCGGGCCGAAAAACTAAAATTTGATAGAGAAAGACGAGACACGGGAGATGAAAAAACGAGAATAGAGCAAGTGATTCCCGGATCAGAAGCGGTAGAAGAAATCACTTCGGAAGAGAGCGCGACTATCTTGCCTCTCCAGGAGAAACAAATAATTACTCCCGACTTATTAAAGACTTCGCCCGAAGAATTTAGAGTTGCACAAAGTGAGGACGAAGAATTAAAAGTAATTTTTGATAGGGCGAAAAAGAAGACGCCCGAAGAAAATAAGTACGTGGTGGTAAACGAGATGTTATTTTACCAGAAAAAAAATAACGATGGAACCACTAGAAACCTGCTTATTGTGCCTCGAAAGTATCGAGAGAAACTAAAAAGACTCTGCCACGAACATACTAATGTTCATTTAGGCGTTGCTAAGATGAAAGAATCATTAACTCAGTATTTTTATTGGCCATATTGTCACTTAGACATAAATGATTACGTGTTGGCTTGTGACAAATGTCAAAAGAATAATATGAAACGTCTTAACCGTGTTAATTCCCGCCGAACACCAGGCTAAGCCGAAGTTTGGTCGTAAAAGTTTAAATGTATATTATAAGTATGTTGATTAATTGTAGTTTCAGTGTAAAAATGTGACCAGAAATTAATGTGTATTCGTTTGAGTAATGTATTTTATGAATTGTAACATGTAATTGTTTGTAAATTTGAACGACTCGACCATAGAAGTTGAGTTCTGCTTTAAAGGAAAATTCAGGTGAAATTCCTTTGACGTTGTCATAATATAACGGTTTTGTAGTGGCAAACGCCATATGACGGTTTTATGTATGCCGTGTTGGAATGCCTCAGATAGGCTTTAATTAATGTTCAATTGTAACATTTTATGTTCTGTTTTGTTTGTTGCATAAGCCAGTAGAATGCCTCAGAAAGGTATGGGCTAACTTTTAAATGCAAATGTGTATGTTTTGTGTATACCTAAGAAGGTAGTAATTGGAGTCAAAATACACTCCGTACGGTGTTTGAATACCGCAATTGAATGATTTTTTGTGAAATCGATAAGTTTTGTCTGAAGAGTTGTTACGACAACAGATAAATGTAAGTGTTGTCAAAGAAACAAAGTGATTAACAGGAATGTGAAGTTTGTGAGTTTTTTTTTGATAAGGAATGAGCCAATGAGCTATTTTGTTATAATTTTATATCAGTCAGTACTGAAAAAAATTAGACTCTAAATCGATTGTGAATCCTATAGTAGGATAAAATGAATATTTAAATTTAGGTCACTGATGACTGTCCACTTAAATGGAAAAGATTGGATCACAGGTAATCGTGAACGAATTAAGTTCCCTGATCCAGGATTTACGGAAAGCCGAGTATTAAATTGTTTTATGACTATAAGTGTTAAATGTATTAAAAGATAAGTAAGAAATTTAAAATTTTCATGTGTATTAGTAACCGTGATGATATGTTCTGTATGAAGTTTAAGTATCCATTTTGGATTTGTGTTTAATTTTATTTGTGTAAAGTTGTTTCATTGTAACTGTGTTTAATATCAATTTGAGTATTTATTTGTGTCATGTGATCACAATTAAGGTAAATTATGGGATCCCAGTTGAGTGATTTACTAGTTATAATGTTTTTTATGTAGTGTCATGTGTATGTACTAGTGTTCTATGAATTTAATTTTTTTGATTGACATGTATTAGTATACGATTTTATTTAAAATTTTTGCCATGACTTGTTATATTATTGTGTAATTTTATAATTTCTTTGCTACGGCATGTTCTCTTATTAGAGATTTTAAAGTGCGTAAATTTTAGGTATAAATTCCTTTTGTTGTGCTTTTAAAAATAATACTTTGAAGTACAGTTAAAAATTTTTCTTTCATGAAGGTAAAGCCAGAGTTTGATCAAAATTAACGGTCTACTCGTAATGTCAATTGGGTGTGCATTTGCCTTCGGGAAAAGTTTTTATAATTGAAATTGTCCTGAGAAGGACCATGTTTTTGTTCTGTTTTTTGCAGGTGAAACTCTCTGCAGAAAAACATCTGGGGAGGGGAGGAATTTAGTCTGTAATGACTTGGTGTCTCTTTTCACACCCGGGATTTCTGAGAAGGCCTGGCGGCAAGACGGCCATTATTCCCCTACCGTATTCATCGGTGACAGTCGTTTTGTCACCGAGTTGTGGCAGACGCCGCGTCGCCATCGGACAATTAGGAAGCCGTCTTCTGTAAAGAATCCTCCCTCCATGCAGACAAAGCCTGTCCGGAGGAAAAACGTTTAGCCTTTAGCGGAAGACGCGGAATAGTTTGAAGACGGTTTACAGAAAGGAAATCAAGAGAGCCGCTTCAACCACCCACAGGCGTTTGTGAGGGTATATATTCGCCACCTTGATGTAAATGGGGGCAGATGACCTTTTTTTTACAGGTGTGAACAACCTCCATCGTCGGACGTGTGCCAGAGACGGAGAGCCTGCTGTATCCCTCTCATGATGTCCTGAACCCCGCGAAATAGCCTCAGATAGTGCTTATCTTTTTTGTAATTATTGTATAAAGCCTATATTTAATCGGGATGCAAATAAAGCATTTTGTAAATATTAAAGGCTGTCAGTCTTAGTTTTAGGCAAAGTCCTTACAATATATATATATATATATATATATCACGATAGTCCAGAAAGATACTTCTAATCGGGTAAAAATAAATCCCACAGATCTAAAACTGTCATATTATGGGATTTGCACAATTTAAGAGCTGCATCAGAATAAGCTCAAAATTCATTTTATCCTAACATTGTGACTTATTAGCACTATCACGACTGAGAATTATGAAACAAAAATACTATAAGAAAACTGAGTTTTTCTGTGATTTTTAACCGGTTAAAAAAACCACACATATACTGAACTTCCACATAAGTAATTTAACATTATATTTGGACATCAGAACACCATATTAAAACTTTGCCTAGAACATTCAGTATAATTACTCCATCTTTCTCAAAATATTCCTGATCATTTCAAACTTATTTTTTTATTTAACACATTTTATGGTGATCAATGACCTTTAACTGGTTTTACCAGTTGCCAATGTCACTCAATGTCACTAATATTCATTAATTTTAATATAAAATTATTTTTTAAAATTGAAAATACAGTGTAATTCTGGACAACGCTTTGTTTTATTATTGTTTTCCTTGCAGATTTCATTTTTGTGGGTAAGATATATAAAACAAATAGATATTAATTTACAAAATAAAGGTGTGATTAATTACTTTTTTAATAATATTTAGTGTTTATGAATTTACAATCTGTTTTGTGTAGTTTAAAGTATTTTAAAGGGGGAATCTCTGTTTAACGAATTTTCCATATAGCGAACTTTTTTCGGGATTTAGCGACTTCGTTAAATAGAGGTCCGACTGTATATATCAGAGATGGGAAACCTTTTTACCATTAGAGGCCACATGTAAATTAGGTAGAAATAAAGGAGGCCGCATAAGTTGATGTACCTATAAATGCGACTTTTATGAAATTATTATAGTTAGGTATAGTTTTAACAATTTGGTGCATTATATAGAAAAATAACAACAACAAATTAAGTCCTTATTTATTTACTATTTGACTTAAAAAGTTACAATATAAAATATTTTTGTATTCACATAAGGGTAAAAACTTATTATAAACATTAATCATTAATTATTAATTTTTTTTATAAAATTATAAGATTCATAGATACCACTGTAATTTTTTATATTTCCCTGTTGGTATTTTTATTTATGTAAGCACATATATATATCGAGATTTTTAAATTTTAATAAACAGCTACATATTTAAATACCACTTCAAATAAAAATAATAAAGTAGAAGTATTTTTAAATAATTTTAACACTATAAAGAAATACAATAGAAAAATAATAGTATTAAATTATAAATAACTGACATAGCAACAATTCCTAAAATAATTTGAAGGCCACACAAGAAGATCACGGAGGCCGCGCGTTCCCCACCTCTGGTATATATATATATATATATATATATATATATATATATATATATATATATATATATATATATATATATATATATATATATATATTATTTTCACTTTGCACAGGTTTCTACTGTTCACAAATTTCTGCTTTGACATGTTTCATTGCATTCATCTACATCTATCAGTCAATATTAAATATATTCTACATCGCACGTACAAACTTAATATCTGCTCAACCTATACACGCAGAACTAATTTCTCACAACGTGTGTGCGCTATCGAGGGAACTAATTAACTATGCGACAATCCCCGCCAAGTTCAACTACTATAACTCTTCGGACGCCAGTCCCCGCGAAAGAGTTCACTTTTAGAAACTCAATGCGTGTCCGAATATTTCAAGTATCGGTCCTTTTCGCGTTAAAATAAAGGACAATACGCTTTCCGAGTTCATCCAACTTACGGCTAATTGCGGAAATGCCCGCGCAAAACACTTTGTAAGGGGAAGAGCGCGACCATCTGATCAGACACAGAGAACGTATAATTAAGTCAGCGATGGGACTCGTTGAAAGGGGTGAAAAGTATAGATGATATAAATTATGCTCGCATGAAGATGGCGTGTTCACAGTCACAGCTGGTCGATTTACGCGGGAATTTTCCCTGAATGCTTGGAATAGTGGTGGAAAAGACTTGTAATCACCTTTGCTCAGTAATTCAAGCATCCAACCTTGGGTCAGTCAAGCAAGTTAATTACTGAGCGAGTTGTATTTGAAATCAACTTTCACACTTTATTTTTGTTTAGAAACGAGAGGAGTGCAGAAGAAAATAAAGTGACTGCAGTTCATATCGTATGATTTTTCGTTTCTTTCTGGTGGAAAAAAAGGCGCAATCACGGAAAATTATATACTTATTGACGTAAAACAGCATACTCTCTAATCGACGATTAGCTCTGTAATGTAGATTGTAAGCTAATTCATTTCTAAGTGCTATTTTTTGTAACATATTTATACTAATTCACTAGAAAAGGAAAAATGTGCAGATATCTATATATTTAAGTTGCTAAGACGATTTTTGGGGCAGTCCCTGAGAGAAAACTACTGCATCAATTTACTTCATTTTGGCTTTAAACGAAAGATTTTAATCTATAGATGTATCAAATTTGGTTTTTGTAACCGCAATTTCTGTTAATGAGCGATAACTTCATAGAGAATTATCACTTCTACCCTAACTTGGGTGTATATAATTTGAAGTGGCACTCTAATGAATTAGATTCAAACACAGTTCTAAATTAATAACACTGTTTATTTAAACTTGACACATAAACATGCTTTTAAAAATAAATGATGCGTTCTACTAGTACGAGCTAAATAAACATTCATGAAAGGCATATTATTCCACTATAGACACGTTGCAAAGACATACAGTTTGAAATACTCACAATGCTTGAAAGTCGACCCGCAATGCTACTACGTAAACTTTAGGCCACAGAACGCTAAATAACTTTCGTCTAACACGAACTCGCGTAGGTTAGCATCAACCTAGCTAAGCACCTCAAGCAGCTGCTTGCAAACTCCTTTCACTTCCTTTCGCTTCTTCAACACTTCGTCTATTTAATCTAGCTGCTTGGTATTTATACCAACCACGTATGCCTTGAAATTAGCATATCTCAAGCGGCTTCTTTAATTTATTCAATTAAAAATTCGATTCTTGTGAATCGAATCTTATGTAAACCTTACAACTTACAATTAAAAAATTGCTTTATGCGAATGGTCAGTGACATGTTTAAATCTGACTTCAGATACTCAATAAGCACGAGGCCACCTAGGCACGTTAATTTGTTTATTTCAAGGAATCTCTCTAGCACTCTCTCTGCCATTTTTATTTTTAATTATGTTATACATAATTAAATCTGGAAATTTTTTATTTCGCGCTGTTAGGTAACCCTTTTCTTTTTATTGGATTCATTAATTTTTTTAAGCGTATTTCTCTATCCTTAATATTATGATTTTTTAACATTTGGCAGTGATGTATAATTTGTATATTAGTACATTTATTCAGACATCCTGTTTTGATGGGTACCAACTAGTATGAAGGAATTTACCTAGCACATTAATTGTAATTTTAATCTTCTTTTGTGTCAAAACATAACAAATGAAAATCAAAGATCTATAGAATCCATAGTTCAGGTATTTAGATTAAAAACTATCCAGATAAAATAACTGTAAACAGAGTATGAGAAATTCACTCGCACTTAAGTCATTAAGTGTAGAAAACCGTTTTAATTAATAATGAGCGTTCACTGACAGTCCCAAAATTCAGCAGGGTCATGGTACCACTTTAAAAACTCGTGAAAGAAATTTTAATTAAAGATAGATCATAAAACCAAATTTAATGTTGAATTAATATCAACATAAATAACATCTTTAAGCGTGTTCTATTCTAGTGGTCCTCGGCGTTAAAACGTTTGAGATCTCTGCTGGATCAGATCGAATACTTCAGATCGAATCCTACGGTTCTAAACCATGTCAACCAAATTTAATTTCTACATACTGCGAACTTTATTCACTAAATCTTGTTAATATTTCTCTCCGATAACCAAAACTCAAGAACATAGTTTCACTTTGGTAAGTTATTAAGCAGCCACCATGGAAGTAATTTGTAAGTTTATCCTGTACAGAAACTGTGCAGGCATTCAATCAGTTTCAAAGCCTATTTTTATAGACAGCGGCATAAAAAAGAAACCAGCGAAAATTGCTTCATTTTCACTGATAACTTTGTGATAACTATTTCTCACTGATTACAAAACACTACATCTACTATTTTACATGAAGATAATTCATAATAAATTTCCTAATGTAATCATTTTCGCGTTTATATCTCTCGAAAAATTTATTTCTTCTAGAGAACCACTATCCTCAACCAATCAATAACTTCTCTGAATCTTGCATCCCGTCCTCTCAGCTGAGCAAATTAAAGTGTGAGGTTTCTGCAGTGCGGTCTTAAAGCAACCTAAGGGATCCGTCGTTTAACCATCTTGACTTAGTCACTTTCTCCCTATAGACTGTTATAAGCAAGTTTCACCACAATAACGCACATCTTCTCACAACAACTTGAGGAACCCAAGATCTATTATATCGGAGATCTATTATTTGTTATCTATCATACTGGGGATTAAATATTAATTTAGGTACCCCATATGAGATTAAAGCTAACTCAGTCTCCGCCTTATACGATAAACCTTCAAAGGTTATCCCGTTATCAAATTTTTGCGACTTAATGGGTCCGTAAGCCAGTTGTTTAGAGATTCTGTTTCACAAAAGACCTCATCGTAATCGGACACCAGAGTATAATATGACGTGGCCCAAAGAGGCCTCAGAGTTTCGAAAATCCACCGCTTTTTAATAAATTCTCTCTATCATAAAAGTTTGGATTTGGCTTGAAGGCTTGGAGTAGAAGCTGCCTTTTGGTTTATGAAGAAAAGTCAATGGTTTTGTTACATTTTACCTTCTATCCCATTTATTGACATACAATATTGTATAAGCAGATTGTTTTGATACTAGTTAAGAATCATCTATCAGTTTGAAAAAAAAAAATAAAATAAAATAAAATAAATTAGGTAGTCTCTTCAAACGAAACTACCGCGGGTTATTAACGTAGGATTACTTATCGTGGCTTACCTCTTTTGTATGTATATATGTATGTATGTACATATGTATGTATATATATATATATATATATATATATATATATATATATATATATATATATATATATATATATATATATATATATATATATATAATATATATATATATATATATATATAATATATATATATATATATATATATATATATATATATATATATATATATATATATATATATATCTGTGGCTTGATACAAGAAGTGCCTAAGTGAGTTTTTTCCAAGAAGACTTTGTTTGCTTATGTCTCTTTAGATAAATGTTATTTTCAATGTAAGAAGTACTCAAGTCTGACATATATATATATATATATATATATATATGTCAAAATTTTGGCACATTTTGGTACTTTTCTGTTTAACTGTTTACTGCTTGCCCAAGCTATACAGACTGGGTTTGGCGCGCTACCAAAATTATAACTCGCGACGACGGACGGTTTTAGCAACTTAAATTTTGCTTTCCGGTCGATCGTTATGGAGGAACGTAATCCTACGTTAAAAAGTACATTATCTTCAATATAAATTGCGCATGGATATGCTAGATTCTTATGGGCGTACGTAAATAAATGATGAAACAATTATACCTTAAAGCAGCATGTTATTTACACGCAGTTATATTCTGAAAAATTATAGGCAATTATATTCAAATTTACATTAAACAGCTTGAAAATGCCGTAATAAAACTGAAATTACCATAATCTTCGAGAAAATCCAGGATTAATTACTTGAAAATAATTTTTACATCCCGATTCCGACGACAGTAATGGATCGTATCAAAATATTTCTCCCTTATTTCCTCCTGCATTATTAAAATTTATCACTGCCGTAATTTTAAACAAACGCACAGCATATTGGATCAATAATTTTAATCCCTATAAACGAAAAATTAAATCTAAAGTTAATTTGTTTACTTTATAAATTGTACTACGGCCATCTAAATTATGAAATGTGAGGAAAATATTTGAGCAGAAATGATCGATGGCTGGTGAAAGCAATAATGGCATGTTCTAAGACTCTGTATATATATATATATATATATATATATAAGATATAATTAAAACAATAATGATACACCAAGATAAGCTAAAAAAGGAAAGTGAAGTTTTGAAGCAAAAAGTAAATTTTTGAAACAAAAACGGAAATTGATGTATTTGTAATTGATGTATTTGTAAAATACAACCTAAAGTTACATACTCTTATAATATACCAATTAGTCGTAAAATATTTAATTATAATCTAAATTCAAAAAACTTAAACACAGTTTATGAGTGTGATTGTCATCATAAATCAATGTCAAAATATATTAATCCAGATCATAACCATGTCATAACGGGTAATGTCCAGATAGTATCGAACAAAAACCTACGTGATGCAATACAAATGGGTACTAAGTTTAGATATAATAGTTTTAAAGACATAGAAATAACCTTCAATAAGAACCTCACCACCTTCATTGAAAAAAATGCTTTAAAATATAATTTGCCTTTGGAGGCATTTACAAAATGGAAACAAAAAACTTCATTCACTTATCTAAAAAGTTATGAATTGGCCTTAAAGGGTTCTAGAACAAATTTCAATAGTCCAAGTATGACCTCTATAAAGGGACTACAAAATAAACTGGTAATTAGTTATGTAGACAAGGTGGCATCTAATTATTCATTTATTTGCAAATATTATTATATTCAAATTGTAAAAAATTTTTATTCAAATAATACACTTTACGAACCATATGCATTTGATGAGTTGTCTCTGAAACGACGTTTAGTTAAACTGCATAAAAAAATTAATATAAATCTTTATTCATTCTCCTTTCCCTACCTTGTTGCAATTCCCAAATTCCACAAAAATCCTATTACCTTTCGACCAGTAACTGTTGGTTTCGGTACCTACATAACTTATGCTAATAAATTGATAATACCAGTTTTAAAAAATCTTTTCATTAAAATAAAAAAATTTGGATCCAATATAATCACTAATAGCTTACAATTAATATCAAAAATCAAAAATTTAAACGATATAGAACTAATAGAATCTTATGACGTAGTAGACCTATTCAATAATATAGACAATACTTTTCTTTTTTCAATTCTAATTGAGTTTTTTCACAGGTTTGATTTACAAGAATATATTACTTTTACTCTTTTTAAAAATACACTTCGTATCATATTGTTTGAAAATTATTTATTTAATGGTACAACATATTATATTCAGACATTTGGACTGCCAATGGGGGGTGGATCATCGTCCTATTTGGCAGATATATATTTATATTATTTTGAATCTAAATCATCACTTTTACAAAATATAGCTTTCTTTAGATACGTAGACGACATTTTCATTGCTCACGAGGTTAACTGTAACTTTGTTCCTACTTTTTATCCAGCTAATATAAAACTAACTAAGACCGAACAAAACTCCAAAAATGAAATCAACTTTTTGGATGTAACCATCACTTTGTCTAATAGAACACTATCTTTTTGCATATTCGATAAAAAAGATTTATACGACTTTAACATAAACCGTCTATCTAATTGGAATACAGCTTTACATCAAAATGTTAAACGTAATATAGTCAACAACTACATAATTCGTTGTGATAGACTGTGTGAATCTAGGATTGAGATGAATAAAAGAGTTAAAAACTTCATTGAACTGGCTGTACAGGCGGAGTATCCGGTTGGCTTTCTGGTAGATATACTGAGGCGTTGTTTTGGGCGCGTGGATGTCCTTGGGCACTTGGACTTGGAGGTATAGAGTTTTTGTCTGCTGTTTTGAATTTTAAAGATTTAATGGTTTTATAAAATGTGGTGTTTTATAATGGTAGTGTAATTTTTCAATGTATTGTGGCTTTTTCAGTGCTTTTTCTTATATTTTTAATTACTGTTTTTAGTAAGGTAGTTTTTAGAGATCATCTTATGACATAATGTCACTTTATTTTATTATAGTATATAACTTCTACTTTTATGTCTAACTTTTTCTATTTATTGTCTTAAACCCTTTTGAAAAGTTTTAAATTTTCTAATTGATGTATGACGAATGCTGGGAAAGTTTTAGCTATGTAAAAAGATCTTTTAACCAGGATAGAGGGGTCTTAATCCCCCTCACGTCTTTTTAAATACATCAATTTCCGTTTTTGTTTCAAAAATTTACTTTTTGCTTCAAAACTTCACTTTCCTTTTTTAGCTTATCTTGGTGTATCATTATTGTTTTAATTATATCTTATATAGTATTGTCTAATAATTGCAGCTTAGCGCATATTGACAATATACAAATGCCTATATTTATAATGTATTGGTTTTGGTGCAACACATGCTTTAAATATTTTAGTTATATATATATATATATATATATATATATATATATATATATATATATATATATATATATATATATATATATATATATATATATATATATATATATATATATATATATATATATATATATGTATATATATATATAATAAATACAATGATCAATGTATGCAATTGATGTAAAAAAACAAAATATATATATATATATTTATAAAAAAATCGTAACGGATATTTTTATAGACAAAATAATGTAGAATAAAATATTCAAATTAAATCTAATAGAACATACTAAAGAATATAGTACAGTTAATATAGTGCAGTTTGAGGAACATTTCTTTTACTGTATTTTAATATTTTTTTGATAATGTCCAATCGTCTGCCGCATTAGCAAGAAAAAAAAACATTTTTGTCAATTTCGTTTTTATGCATGTAACGCGAAATTAGTTCAAAGTATCAAAAAAAGGAAAGAAATCACGAGATCAGCATTTAATAAATTAAATTCTAAAAATTAATCTTTAAAAATTCACCAAAATCAGAAAATGAAGGTAAAGATTCGAAAAAGATTTCATTTTGAAGGAATTTTTATGATACTTCACGTGATATAAATTTTATAACCCTCGAATTATTATTTTAAATGCAAACTTTAAAGGATGTTACAAAAAAGCTTAGAAATTTAATTTTTAAAAAATCTAAGAAGAATTTTTCAAAAATCTCTCTTAGTGCATCTCTACAATATAAGAAGAATCGCCATGCAAAATTTCGGCCCTTTAGGTCAAGCGGTTTGTTCTGCGCCTTATATGTTAGTCAATCAATCAGTCAGTCAGTTACGGAACTGTTATATATATATATATATATATATATATATATATATATATATATATAATTGGAATCCCCCTCCTCACACCCCGAAAGGTTACAGTTCCAGCATCTCTATTTCTAGAAATCGAGCACTGTATAAATATATATATATATATATATATTTCCAATAAAACTATTTAAAAATGCCTGCACCCATTCACAAGCGCCAAATAGTTCAACAAACATCTGCCAAATTTCAGGAAGATTTTCATAATGTGATATGAATACTTTGAAGTAGTTTAAAGATTAAATTGCTGAAAACTTCTTAAAACTAATTTCCTCTCAAACACATGCACTTTTGATGTACATTTTGAAAAATGATATTGAAAAAGAGTGTAGTAAAACTACGTACGTTGCTGGCAAATTTTAAATGAAAATGCCTAACAATTTTCTGCCATTCCTTATCGTTAATCTGATTTCGAATTTGAAAACCGAGGATAAGTTAAGCTCTGGAAAACTGCTTTGATACCCTCCGGGAATTTTTTTTTTAAACAGCTCATATTGAGATGAATTATTTAGCGCTTCCAGACACACACTTCATTGTTCTGCACATACAATTACGCTTTTGTAGCAAAAGGTCGGGTAATTACTGAGCAGATAATGTTTATCCAATCATTATAAATCTATACAATATATGTTAATAAAAATAAGATGTTGAAATATAAATATATATAATGCTTAAACACTAAATTACTTGGTCTATAATTCAGTACAAAGAAAAATCGTATCACAATAGCAATTATCACAATAGACTATGGAGTTTTTGACATGCCAATAAAATAAAATTTTAATGACTTCATGAACAGAATAAAATGGGTTTCGTTATAATAATTCAAGGGTTTACGTAATTCTAGGTACATTTAAAGATGTAGTTACGACTAGGTAACATTTGACAACATTTTATGGTTTCACTAATTTCTGGCCAGTGTCCCATGAAAAGATGTCGTCTATTGATCATTAATAAAATCAAATATATAAAATTTGACTAAAACAGATTTGGTGAGAAATTACTTAAAAGATTGGTAAAGATATGAACTATGTTACCTATAGTCATTTTTAATTATATTTCACTGTGCATTCACCTCTTTTCAACGAAATATTTGTTCACATTAAATTTCAGTGCTGCCATCTGTTTGCTGGGAGATGAATCTTTTATTCACAGCAAAATTATTTTTATTTTCAGATAATGCTAATATATTTTAAAAGATAGCAATTTAATTAAAAATTATATTAAATACACGGTTGAACCTAGACAAGAACTCAGATATAAACTGAATATTTCCATACGGATTACGACGTTTTTGTGCAGTGTCATTTATGCTTAACCGTCTGTTCAAGTGTAATTTAAGTATACTTTTACCGGAATAGAATTTTTTATTATTCACCGTCTGTAAAAAGATATGATAGAACTGCTTTAAAGGTATGTCTATGGAATTTTGATCAGTCCTTTTTTTTATCATTTTCACTAAACCTTCTACAGGATTTTTTCATGTAAAGTAAAAGTTTACGAAAATATTTACTGTCACACAAATAGCCTGAAAAAAAAATATTGACCTCTAAAGTTATAATAAATTTGGAAGATTAAGTTTAAAGACTTCCACTCTTCTGTATATTGTGTATTAATAATATTATCTATCACTCAATGTATGATTTATTTTAAAACTTTCAGCTGCGCGAGACGCTTTGTTTTTATCCAAGTCTTATTCACTTACTCATCCTTTTACAAAATAAACGCAAAAACTTACGTAATTTAACATTTAAAGATAGAAATTTTAAATTAAACTGGCTCTAAAATTTAGTATTAAATATACAGTCGGAGAAACACCATTAAATTGTACCCTTAAAACAGAACTGAATAGTACTATCTACGCTGCGTTTCCCTACATACTTAATTATACACCCCGTTTATATCAGTCCTCTCCAAACGCAATTACGGCTAACACAATTGGATTAATTCCGAAATTTGATTTCTGAAAACATTTTAAAAGACTCCTTCTGCAGTTATTTGAGTTGCATTTTGGTACAAAAATCACATTTGAAACTAATTTCTCAGTAGTTTAAAATAAAGCGAATTGAGATGGCATTGCACTTAAAATTTACCCAGTGAGGAATCTAATTAAACTTTCTTTAAATGCTAGCGCAAACAAAGTTTCGGAATCTGATTTTCTAAGAATATGCTTAAAGATAGAGAAGATTTAGAGTTCAATAATTAAGGGCAGGGAATTTAAGTCTGGAGGGGAGAATTTATTTTTAATGGAGAGCGGAATATACATGTCAGCAATAATGTACGCAAAAGGTCAAGCACATCGTCGTTCAAAACCTCATTTGATCCAAGGTATATATATTTGTAATTATTTCGTATTAGAAAATTTCGTACCTTGGAGTAGTAGGGGAGATTTCATTGGCAACACAATTTTCTCTATCTAGAACAAAAATTAAATGGATACAATATAGTAGTCGAGACAGCATTGCGATAGTGAGATATTCTGCATGAAAAATTGTATTTAGTTATTGCTAATTAAATGGTACCCTCTTGATAACTTAGAATTGAGGTTAGTCTGAAGGGTATAGTTAAGAATTGCGCGATGTAACCTATTAAAATCAATATCGTTTAGAAAAGATATGTACATCTCTATAAACGTTGTCATAATTAAAATTATGTAATCGTACAGCTTTAGTATCTTTTTCGATATAATCAAGCAAAAGTAAAACACATCTTCAATCATTTGAATGTTAAATACACCTAAAGAGAAGTAAACAAATGTACTTCTCATACACAACTCTATTACTTGTCAGTGTTTGACACAGAAAATACTGACAAGTAATAGAGAGATTCAGTTGGAAACAACTGAAATGTAAAGCTCAACCGAAATAGTTCAAGTATACTTCATACATGTCACATATGAATTAAGTCACATATGAATTGGATACACATACTTGATACCTGTAGGGAGAGCCCTTTACTACTCGGGTGCCTTTCAATGATTTGATTGCTCTAAAGCAACTTGCAGTGATCTTACAATAAATTCAATACCCATCTGTTTTGATTTTGCTTTGAGATGGTTTTTAACGTTACTAAACCTCTTTAATGCATGAAGACAGTCGTACAGTATTTTCGCGTGTCATGACAACTTCTCTTGCAACTCCCCCAGATTTTTAGCAAGTTGTGTTTTAAGATCATTTGCAAGAAATGTACAGCACCTGTACCAAAATTCATCATAATTTCTTAAATGTTTTACTACTCAAGCTGGTTCATCAGATATTTTACCCATGGGACTGAAATTTTTGATGAACCAGCGATGACGATTCTCTATGACATCAGTATCTTTCAGCGATGACATCTGTATCCTTTTTCAAACATCTGGACACAGCACAGCACATTGCGTATGCCTTAATCTGTAGCTGAAACCTCACTTCCCTTTGACATAAATACTTAAAACATACTACTACCGTTCTTGAATTGAAGGGCTTTACTTCCCGAGCTAAGAAATTTCCAGTACAACTTGACTCAAATCAAAGTGTCGTAAGCTTTGAAATTTAGTAAAGTTTACGAACTCTTTTTAGGATCTAACAGGGTTCATACTTTCCATAACAGTCTTTTAAAACTCCATATTTTGTACTTATTTTTGCTTTCAAATTCCTTATTTTTTTTCCTTTACTTTCCGGTCCTTAAAAAGCACTTATTTTCACGTTGAAATACAAAAATATTCGGTTTATTACCGTTAACGATTGCCCTTTTGAAAATGCGGATAATTTTTTCGAATGTTTTCTTTGTACGCTATTATTGTCTAGGATGAGATACTCGTTCACAGAGAAGACCTCGTTTAAGAATGCACACCAGACCTACGTATTGATCGTTTATGTTACCGATGTTTCTAAATACGTATTCATCATTATTTTCAATACAGTTCAACGAAATGCTTACATTTCTGATGAGGAAAAAAAAAGTATAAACATAAATAACAACTCAAAATATAAATAACGGAGAAATAAAGGGAAAAAACATGTAATTCCCTAAACAAGTAAACGTTTAGAATATAGTTTTTTTAGTTATTAACTATTGTTTTAACACTAGAAAGACGGCTGCCGTCATTTTGACGGTTTCGGCCATACTATTGAGCGCTAGATCTCTATTTATGCCCTCAGGCTTCTGAAATTTTATGACTTTTTCTAATTTTACGTGAAATATGCACACACATTTACAAAATTATATTCGATAGTAAAGAGGGGGAGAAAATGTGTTGTATACCTGCTAAGACTGAAAGCCGTCAATTTGACGGCAATATAGAAAACAGGCAGAAATATTTAAAATAGTACCGGAAAAATATTAGTTACTTTTCGTCTCTTCCCCCTTTTGCAAATAACAGAAATATTGGCTCTTCGGAAATAATGGTGTTGAAAAAAAAGGACTGCACGAACCATGCATATCTTTTTACGGATAAACCCTTCCAGGTTGTGAGCTCGGCATACCTACATAAAAATATATCTAAATATATACAAATTTATTATATATTGGTATGAAATAGAGCAAAATTTAATGTATTTAACCTTTAAAAAAAATAATAAATTTTAAAAATTCTTGATTTTCTTTTTAACCGTCAAAATAACGGCGTTCAGTTTTTTTAGTAAAAAAAAATTCAATTTTCTCCTTTCTAGTGTTAAACTTAATTACCAATACTGCTTCCTAATCCCTCTCAACCTTTCAATTAAACCTCAACCTTTTCGAGTATTTCTAGCTGTTCAGAATAGGTTATCCTAATATAGCCTGTAATAAAGTATACATGAACCAAAAAATATGGCCTCTTTCATGGTAAGAGTAAATGAGATTTATATTTGTATGTAATATATATATATATATATATATATATATATATATATATATCTGCCAAATGCATGAACATAAAATGAATATCAGAGATTTATTCAATTCCGTACTCATAGTATATATAACATTCTCTCTGCGAGATTTTCATCAGAACAGGAGAACAAATTACTTTATCATAATACAGTCAAAGAGGAAAAAATAATAGGAACATCCTCTATCAAAATAATAATAATGCAGGCTATTTATACAGAAAGATGAGGGAGAACAAAAAAAAATCTCTTAAACAGAGTTTTGTGAGATAGATTGGCTAACTATACATTATCAGTAATCCTAAGGCGAAAAAAAATTCTGGCATCTTCTAAATCTAATCTTTTATTTTTTTATTTCCTGTAATTTATTTCGCCAGAAGCAAATAAATTACATTAGGCCTAGATCGATGTCCAAAGAAAAATGATACTGTTATTGTTAAAATAAGGAAATAGAACATTTTCCGCGTTCAAACGCAATTTAATGTTTTTCCTTTTCATGGGGGGAAGTAAAATAACATTCCGTTTTGACGAAAAGAATTTTTTGGTACCAAGTCAAATTTTTCTGTACGTTTCTGCCGAATTTGTTGAATTACTTGAAAAATTATCGAATTCATTTGGAGTTATTGGTTCTACCAAGAGTAAATGTTGTTTCTCTTTAAAAAAATACTGTCTTAGACGATATTTTTCAGTTATTTGATTGATAGGGCTTTGCGTACGTAACATATTTCCATACACTATATTTTATGTAAAAAAGAAAATTCAATTTTCGTGTACCCAAAGCATTTGAAAACTTAAAGTCTTCAACGTAAAACTATCTATAACTTTCTTTATTTTTTATTATTATTCAAAAAAGATTTTCTGACCTGGAAACATTTTTAGTGCTACAAAAAATTAACCTGATTCTCAATATCATTGATATTAAAACAGTAAAGAAACAATTTAAGATTTTAATAGTTACTTTAAATATGAAACCCATGCACATATTTAATTATATAAATTATTAGGAAGAAAGATAAGCAATTTAAATTTTATAGAAATATGTATAAAGGAAGAAAACGTGCGTTATATAATCTGATAGATATATTTTAGTTAAAGAGTTCTCAAACTACGCACACACACACAGGGCCGGATTAACCCACTTTGGGGCCCTAGACATTTTCTTCTTACGGACCCCCTCCCTCTCCCACAAGAAATAGAGCACACAAAAAATATAAAACAATAAATAAGACAAAACTATATAATGTGAAAAACTGAAACAAATCATAAATTTTTATTAATAAAAAATATTTAATATACAACAATCAATTTTAGTTTTTCTAGAAAAGTTTGAACAGTTTGTTTATGAATTTAAAAAATTTAAATTTTATTTTATTAAATGTCTAACAAAAGTATGTATATAAATATGAATAAACTTTATTTTAAAATTCTGTTTTCGAGTCTTTAATTCAGCAAAATTACCAATTATTTCATCATGATTAATATTATCCAAAGCATTTTGCTCGATGTATAAAACAGCTAAAGAACTTAATTTTGATTGACACAGTTATCTTATTTGCTAATATTTTTAAAACAGACAGTTTGACCAGACCCTTCAAAAAACCGGGCCTTAGACAACATTTGTTTCATTTGTCTATGCGATGATCCGGCCCTGCACACACACACACACACACACATATATATAAAATATTTCTCGCACAGCACAAATAAATAATATATAAGCAATAAACCTATATTCTCTCTTTAGTTTTCAAACTGAAATCTATCAGTGGAACAACTTTAATATTTTTCATAAGAGATAAGGTACACATTTTGGGGGGAAACTATCTATCAAATACTTTGTAAAGCATTTAAAATGAGAAAAATAGAATCATTCGCTTCCAAAAACAATTTATTCTGGGATATGAAATCCCCTAAATGAATAAATAAAAAAATGAATATATACATATTTCTACAAACGAATCAAGTATTAGACTTTGTTTGAAAGATCTAATTCTACGTCAAGATTTTTAAGTCCACTCTATTCACATGAAAATAATTTACAAATGTTTCTATTTTATACATATAAAATATTCATTATTCTGTTATACGAAACGACAGCTTTTACAAATACAAACAAATCTATCCTAAAATTTCTAAAGACTTATATGGAAATTTACAAATATCAGCCTTCCCCCCCCCCCCCCTTATGAAAAAGAAGATGAAATTCTTTTTAAAGAAATTTTAGTATTTTAGTATTTTGTTCTTCTTCTTTTAGATTTTTCTAACAAGTAAATTCTCCTGATAAGATTAAAGAGAAAAAGGGTAATATATATATATATATATATATATATATATATATATATATATATATATATATATATACATATATATATGTGTGTGTGTGAAAAATAATTAAATAAATAATGGTGATAAACAAAACTCTTTATGTCACGTTTTCCATCAATTGCACTGTCACACCTGACTCGCCAGTCCTACATCAGTTTTTTGTAAAACTCGTTTACAGACATCAAATAATGTTCTTCACAACCTTTTTAACTTCCTTTCTTCTTTGAAAAGTCTTTTTAATTCCCTAGCCAGTATTTCCGCCAACCCAAAATGTTTTGACCACTCTTCTCGGAGCATTTTTTCACTTCATCGATTCGCGTTAAATTTACACTTTCTACCAGAATTCTCGCCTTTTCCTCCTCCTCCCCTCCCCCTCCCTCCCAAACCACCCACAAACGCAACTCTCCTCACACATCGCTGAGTGCATTTGCATTCGTTTTAAGACAACCCCGGAAAAGCATTCACTTTCAGATCTCGATGACAGCTTTATCATGGCGACAGCTGTGCACTTCACAGACATCGAATCGCACCTCCAACAAACGAGGCGTTCGCTCGGTCTGACTTATCGGTTCGGGCTATTCTTCTCCTTTTGGATGTCGGTAAGCGATGCGGTAAAAATTTATTATCTGGATTGCAAAACTTTTTCCCCTCGGCTAACGGTGTTACATTGTGTAATGGCACAGCGAACGACAATAGTGCCGTTTACATGTGCCAAAAACCCGGGTAAAAGCAGGGTCGTTTCTTACTTTTTCCCTACGATAGGGAAAAATGCAGGGTGGATTTTCGACCCTGCTTCGACCCAGGATAAAACCCGCTAATTACCCATGATGCATTTCGAAGCTGGGAGTAAATAACATGGCGGATTTGAACTTGTGTGAATCCATGAAAATGCAGCTAAATGATCGATGGAAGGATCTGGAACCCCTTAACGATCGTATAATTTTCAAGAAAACAGTAGAAAAGTGCCTATTTTTTTCCGGAGGATTTCATTTATTTCTTGATCTGAACCATCCCCAATTACATTATAAATAGAATGGTACTGCCATCTGGTATGTAAAATAAGAAATAAAATTTCATTTCAATAAAATTTCAGTAACATTTTCATTTAAAGTGTTATGGTAAAATTAATAAATTTAATAAGTATAATCAATAATTAAACGTAACATTAAAATTTATTTATAAATTAATTATTTTAGAATTCACAGATAAAAATTTATTTATATCTATTTATGATTTTTTTATTTATACATGACTAAAAATTACTGAAACAAAATTGAAATCAAAATTACATTTTGATTTTATAAAAGGATTTATTAAAACAATAAGTATCTTACAATTAATCTTATAATTAAAAAAAAAATGCACCTATCGATTGGAAAATTTTCTTTCCAGTCTTTATTACTTCAGGAATTTAAAATAATTTCTTCCCACCAAACAGAGCTTCGTAATTTTTCCCACATTCTTTGTTGTGGAAAAACTAAATTTAGCGATGAAGCCATAGATCGTACGATTATATCTAATATCCGCATCAATCTTCTAGTTCTTATATTCCTTTTTTCCTATCTATTTTCTAAATTTATTTTTAAAAACAACAGTAAACAATCGTAAACGTTCTATAATTATCAACAGCGACTGACATATGCTGCATTTAAATAACAAATAGACGCAGACGTAATTGTGTTTTAGAAGAGGAGTGCATTGGTCGTGTGGACTTTATCTCCTGTAAGCAAGATATATGTAATCAAGGTGGGAGTGCTCAGTAGTTAAAATTTTAAGTAATGAATTAAAATATTAAGGTAAGAATAACGCGGGTAAAAGAAAAAAAATTAATAGTAAAGTTAAATTAAAACAAAAAAGTTAATTTTAACAGAAAAAATATAGACTTACAAGTTAATAAAATTTAGAAGAAAAATTAGATAAGACTAATAATCCACGGAAAACAAAAAAGTAATAATATTAAGAGGCCCAGAAAAGCAGATATCATAAGAATACAAAAAATATTTTTGTAAGTTTTTCAATCTTTTTGGATTTTTAAAGTTTTATGATTTTTTTGTTGTTGTTATTTTTAAAATTTAAGAATACGAGGTCAAAAGAACAGAAATTGGGAAAAAAAGGCCTTCCCCAGGACCATACACTTCGTAACGAGATAAATGCGGAGTTCGAAGATGGAAAGCTAAAAATAGCAATACAGTGAATTTGGAAAAGTATGACACCGGCTGGGATCGAACCCATAACGTGATTTACAAGGAATGATGGTGTATGAGGATCACTTCCGCCGAATCATGTGACGGCCTTTACTTCCGGTAAGACGGGTAAAAGCAGGATGAAAATGTGGTCCCATGTAAACGGGCTTCGAAGGTTTTCCCTATTAGCGGGTAAATCCCGGGTATTATTGTTGTCCATGTAAACGCAGCTAATATGTTTCCATTCGAGGGTAAAGCGCCTCTTTAAAATTCACAGTAGAAATTTCCTCTTTAAAATTCTCTTTAAAACCCCTCTTTAAAATTCCTCTTTAAAAACCTCTTTAAAATTAGGGTAGAAAGCTTTTCGAACTAATTGATGTACACTGCTGGCCACTGTAAATGCAACACCCTGAAGGAAACATGCAAATAACATGAAATTTACAACATGCATTAGCGGAGGTGAGATATGCAAATGATTAGAATTTCAGCGCAGACACACATCACGCGCGCCTGTGGCGCCACTTCAAAGCGCTATTTAAGGCTTGGAGATTTCGACGATTTCAAGTTCGGCAATTGTGTTTTTCTTGTTTTTTCAAAAAAACGATCAATTATGCCTCGTAGAAAACATTGATCATCTTTAGATCAAGTATCCGAGTTCGACAGAGGAAGGATAGTGGCCTACCGAGATTGTGGATTATCTTTCAGAGAAATCGGTAGTCGTGTTGGACGAAACCAAACAACTGTAATGCGGATATGTGATCGTTGGATGCAGGAAGGTACGACAGACCGGCGTGTTCGATCGCATCCACCTCAGCGCACAACTTCACGTGATGACAGGCAAATTGTGCGCATGGCTGTGACGGATCTCTCAGTCACATCACGAACCATAGCACAGCACATGCAGTCTGTAACGCATCATCCAGTGTCTGCGCGTACCATTCGACGCCGTTTACAGCAGAGTGGTCTGTCCGCAAGACTTCCATTGCTTTGTCTACCCTTGACGCAGAACCACAGACGTCTCCGCCGCCAATGGTGCGATGACAGAAGGATGTGGACGGCAGAATGGAAAGAAATTGTCTTTACTGACGAGTCACGCTTCTGTCTGCAACACCACGATGGTCGCATTCGAGTCTGGAGACACCGTGAAGACAGGATGCTGAACAGCTGCGTTATGCACCGCCACACTGGTCCTGCACCGGGTATTATGGTATGGGGCGGTATTGGATATCACTCTCGCACACCTCTAGTACGCATTGCCGGTACTTTAAACAGCCAGCGCTACATCTCCGAGGTGTTGGAGCCAGTTGTCCTTCCTTACCTTCAGGGCTTGCCCACAGCCATATTTCAACAGGATAATGCGCGACCACACGTGGCACGCATTGTCCAATGGTTCTTTGTCAATCGCCAGATTGAATTGCTTCCCTGGCCGCCTCGCTCTCCGGATCTTTCGCCGATAGAAAACATGTGGTCCATGGTTGCTCTACGATTGACCCAGATTCCATCCCCAGCTGCCACAGCAGATCCACTTTGGCAACGTGTGGAAGCTGCTTGGTCTGCTGTACCCCAAGAACTCATCCAAAGTCTCTTTGAATCAATGCCGAGGCGTGTGGCAGCGATGATCTCCAACAATGGCGGCTACTCTGACTAATGATTTTGGCAGGAACCACACTTCACAGAAGTCTATAAAATTAATCATTGGATACTTGGTCAACATGTTATCCACAAAATAAATTTTGTTGTGATATCTCTTGTCTTTCTTGGCGTTGCAATTTGAGTGGCCAGCAGTGTAGCTGTTCTTCAAGCCGCAGAACATAGGCGGATTGCAAAACTTTTTCCCGCGCGAACGGTGTTACATTGTGTAATGGCAAAGCGAACGACAACATGTTTCCATTCGAGGGTAAAACACCTCTTTTAAAATTCACAGTAGAAATAAAACTTTTCGAACTAATTTATATAGCTGTTCTTCAAGCCGCAAAACGTTAGGCGGATTGCAAAACTTTTTTCCCGCGACGAGTGGTTTTACATTGTGTAATGGCACAGTGAAAAGCAATATGTTTCTGTTTAAATGTAAAACAGCTCCTAAAAACTCACAGGAGAGCTAAAACATGGCAATTAGTTCTGAACTAATTTATAAAGCTGTTCTTCAAATCACAGAACATTAAGTGGATTGCGAAACTTTTTTCCCACTACGAGCGGCTTTTCATCGTGTAATGGCACATTGAACAGCTATATGTTTCTATTAAAGGGTAAAGCAGCTCCTTAAAATTCACTGTAGAAATAAAACATGATATTAGTTTCGAATTGATAGATCTGTCCTTCAAGTTGTTCTTCAAGCCGTCCACTGCAGGCAATCATTAGATGCGATTACCTGCCCTGGACCATTCACAAATGCCACAAATTTATTACCCGGATTGCAAAACTTTTTCCCGAATGGTTTTGCAGCGTGTAATGGCACAGTGAAAGAGAATATGTTTCTATTAAATCGTGAAACAGTTCCTCATAATGACGTATATCAAATGATTACTGACATGAATTCCTGAGTAAATAACTAATGTTGACACTGCTACCATTCTTGAATTGGTAGGATTTATATCTCGAGCTAAGAAAATCCCAGGACAGCTCGACTCAAATCAAAGTATTATAAGCTTTGAAATTTAGTTTATCCTACGGGCCTTTTTATAATATAAACTATGTCAGTAAATGACACATATTATCAATAAGAATTATAGAAATATTTCCTCTACCCCCCCCAAAAGAATATTACATGTATTCTTTAAATAAAAGAGTGAATAACATAATTTAAATATAAATGTCCAGTTTCTTATAACCGTTCCTTTGTATATCACCTCCCAAACTCTTCCTATAATCTATTTCTTCTTCGAACACCACCTTAGACTTCTCAAAAATACCATGCTTTATAAGTCTTAATGTTTCCCCGAAATCGAGTATTATTCTGATCACTTTTGTTGTCTCCACATATCTCCAGTCAAAAACCTGAAAGCTGTCTTCCCTGCGGCATCTATATATTTAAGTTACTAAGCCGACTTTTTGGGCGGTACGCGAACTACTGATCAATTTACTTCATTTTTGGTCTTAAACGAAAGATTGTAATCTGTAGATTTGTCAAATTTTGTTTTTGTAACCGCAATTTCTATTAATGAGCGATAATTTACAATTAAAAATTGATTTCTGCGCATGCTCAGTGGCATGTTTAAATCTGTCTTTAGAAACTCGCTGTTTCTGCGCATGCTCGGTGACATGTTTTAATGATAAACACGTTTATTCCAAAAAGTCTCTCTAGATCTCTCTCTACCATTTTTATTTTTATGATAATTATGCTTGTGAAATATAAGGTTAAACCTGATGGAAATTGTTTATCTCGCTCTGTTTAATTAGCGATAATTTACAATTATAAAAATTGCTTTCTGCGCATGGTCAGTGACATTTTAAAATCTTGCTTTAGATACTCACTAAGCACGAGGTCGCTTAAACACATTAATTTGTTTCTGCTCATTATTGAACATTTGGCAATGATGTGTTGAGTATAATTTGTGTATTAGTACATTTAGTTGCTATCTAGCCGTCATGTTTTGACGGGTACCAACTAGTACATCTAAAAAGACACTCCTACAATTCTTGAATTTGTATATTCCGATATAAAGTATGTCAGAAAATGACACACATTGTCAATAATAATGATAAAAAGATATCCACGAAAACTACTAAAATATACTTCTTGTATTCTTTAAATAAAAGAGCGAATTACACAATTTACACATAAATTTCCAGTATCCTTTGCATAATATGATCTCACAAACTTCAACCCTCCTCACAAAATATTCCCATTTCTTCTTCGAACATCACCTTAGTCTTCTCCAAAATCCCACGCTTTATTAGTCTTAATGTTTTCTTCGAAATCGAGTATTATTCTGACCACTTTTGTCTCAACATATCTCCAGTTCATCGGCCCGTATCAAAATTTCCCTTTCCTTCGCAGAAACTTCTCACTTTTCATCCCCGCACAAACGCATCTTCCCCTCACACTTCGCTGGGTACATTTACATTCCTTTCAACTTGGGGCCCAGGAAAAGGCATTCTTCCTCGTTTTCCCGATGATAGCTTTATCTGGGAGACAGCTGCGCACTTCACAGCTATCCGAAATCACACCTCCAAATATTGATGAAATTACCTCGCATGGTGATCGTTAATTCGGGCTTCGCTAACTATCACTGTCTGCTCGGTGGTTGTTAAAGAGTGCAAATACCGAATAGTTTGCTCATATTCAAATTATCTTATGCTAAACACTGATGCTGTGAATCAGAGAGAGATTAAAGTTATTTCATTATATGAATTCGAAAGGGGGAAAAAAACAGATTTCGAAATATTAATGGTGTTGACAAAGAGGTCATTAAATATAACCCATTTAACGGGTTATATAAGCTTAAATAATTGATATTAATTATCGTTAATTTTTTGTCCATATGCCAAGATAAGTCATAAATCGGATAAGCGAAGCATTGTAGAACATTTTCTTGCATTCGTGATTAATACGGTGAAATGCAAAAGTATAGCATACATGCCCCATCTATAAATATACTCTATGGATTCATGTACACACTAAATAAAACAATTATTCCCATACGAAGGGAAAGTTCCTCCTTCAGACACTTTCTTTGCAATCCTTGTCTGCACACAGGACGCTTCAAATGGAGAGAAATACACTTTTGCCGAATACGCAATAACTCGGAAGACATACAGATTGAGTATCACTATGAAGTGAAATACGTCAAATTAGGGGTTCGCAACTTCACAGCTATTACCATAAAACAACACTTAATTGCTGAATGTATAACACCCTTTGAAAATAGCTACTTTCGCTGACCCAGAATGTGCACGTTGTGTGTTTTGGTTTCGAGTCATAAACTAAAGTTTTGAGGAGAAAGGGTCTGCTCACATGGAATCCGTCAGCGTCAGTGGTAAGATTCCATTGGCGCTGATTGATTAAATGGGTGAATGATTGGTATTTGATTGGCCAAAAAAATTTTACGCTAACGATGACGGATTCTATGCGAACAGGTCCTCTTAAGCCCACGTTACAACAAAGGAACTAAAAGATACCTGACCTACATGTGGTAGCAAATTTTTGCGGAAACGGGCTATCTTGTGCGTTCTCAAAGTTGGGACAGAAGTGCAACGAAGTAAAACAGAGGAGCATCGCGTGAAATGGAATCAGACATAAATTTCAAAATTTTTTTTTTCTCCCAGTCAACGTTCATAAATTGTGACCCAGGGTCATACAGTTACGTCTCTATTGTTATGCCAATATTGTTCGGCATGAGTAGCCGGAGAGTTGATTATAGATGTGATGACTTCCTTATAACGGGAGACATTCATGTCAAACAGTCTTTGTTGAAACTTTAAACGTTACGCTACATATTCATACACCAGTAAAGGCCTGTTTACATAGGAGTCCGTTGCGTTGCGTTAAGGAAAAGATGACGTTGAGACGAAAATAAACCAATCATAGGACTCCAAACGATTAGCAATAAAATTTTTAACGCCTATGATTGGTTTATTTTCGTCTCAACGTCATATTTTTCTTAACGCAACGCAACGGACTCCTATGTGAACAGGCCCTAAAAGTTGTCCTTCTGTTGATATTTACCACAGTATGAGTTAAAAATAAAGCAGTCTTTAGAGCTTTTTTACTATTTTTACCGAAATTGCTGTTTGGTTCGATCACATTGTAGAGTTAAATTATAAAAGGCTAGAGCGGCTGAAAGATTCCCCAAGTTTTCTAAGGGCGCATGACAAAATTTTGCCTACGTCAACGACGTACCTCCTGGCTAAAGTCTATTTTCCTCGTATTAATCTGTCGCCTCTGGAACTTGTTGCTTACGTCCAGTTATCTGGAAATTATAAAAAAATTTCTATTTAATACACCTGGGAATATTCCGGAAAGCTTAAACTATTGCGAAATAGAAGTTTAAACTATTTCGATTGTTTCAGTAAACCGCCTGATTCCGCAAACCATCTATACCAAGGGTGTCAAACTCGCGGCCCGCGACGAACATTTTTGCGGCCCGACCAATATATTGGCACACAATAATATATAATAAAATAACCGACGCAGAATTATAATAAGATAGGAAGAATTCGCTAAATGTTTTTTTAATGATACTCTTTTTTGCTATTATTAAACAAAATGCATATATTTTTGTTGAATATACTGTAATTAGGTAAATAAACCTACGTTTCTATTAATATTGATTTTTTTTTTGCGGCCCACCTATAGTTAAACCTTCTTTGTTTGGCCCAAGGTAGCCTTTGAGTTTGACACCCCTGATCTATACCGACAACACCACTACCTTCCGTGCCACAAACAAAGAATTAACTCCTCTGTGTAACACTATAAAAGACAGCAAGATTCTATGCTGATCTTCAGCGATTTTATACTGAAAATGGCATCACCTGTAAATTTATTGTACCATGGGCGGCTTGGTGGGGAGGCTGGAGGGAGCGGTTAATAGGATTAACTAAACGATGTCTTCGGAAATCACTTGGTCATGCGTTGCTGGATGAAGTAGAGCTCTAAACGGCAATGGTGATAGTCGAAGCTGCCCTTAACAGGAGACCATTGGTATATGAACAAGGAAATTGTGACTCCGAAGAAGACTTAACCCCAGCTCATATTCTAACAGGTCAAAAGCCAGTGACGTAGCAAGGGGGAGGGGCAAGGGGGTCTATCATGCCCCGGGCGCCACTCGCAGAAGGGCACCAAATGGTCCCCAAGACCATTGGACCATTTGGGGGCTCCAGAAAGGAATCGTGCCCCGGGCGCCAGTTATGCTTGCTACGCCACTGTCGAAAACTTACAACATTGTCGTCAGGGGTTGAATCTAAACACGTTAAAATGGCTAGGATTTATAAGATGCAACAGGATGTATTGGACATCATTAGGGGGAAAAATGGTGCAATGAATATCTTTTAGAACTACGCAGCTACCATCAAGTCCGCTATGTCCATAAATTAGTGACAGTCCGAAAGGGTGATATTGCGCTATTATAGGAGGACATTAGGCCTCGTTATACCTGGAAAAAAAGCCTTTATTATTAGAGTTATAGAGAGGCCGGAACAGTTTAGTTTGGTTTAGAGCGCTACGCTCAACTTTTTGCTGCACGAGGACTAATTAGACCGGAACCTAGAGTTGAAGCCGATTTCGAACTCCGATTTCGAACGGCTACAAACACCCACGCTAACAGTGGGACTCGAACCTACAGGATATGAACCGAATGCCAGCGCCCTAGCCATTCGGCCATCCACCTGGCATCGTTGCGAAAGGAAAGCAGACTTATGAAAATTTGTTAAATACAAAACAAAACAAAAATAATACAAAACCTGAAAGAAAAGGCAATTTGTTTCAGTTAGCTAGTTTTAGTTCTGGGTCTTAGGAAATATATGAAACATTTTCTGTGATCGAAAGTCGAAGGTGGTCCAGTGAAAAATATGTAGACTTACTAGATAAGTATCTAAAATCTTCCAAAAGGTACAGTTTTAAACCACTTCACCTCTCCCATTTATCCATTGAAAGCTCCTTTAAGTATGAGACGAGAATTTCTAATTCTGTGAGAAAATGTACAATCTGTTAACAAACCTAATAATCTACATGCCTGCATGACTAACTTAAAACACATCAATTATGTTTATCATCCGTGTATCGAGCTTGTTATAATACTACTTTGCTATCATTAACTTATTTTAACGTGAAAATGCCTAACATCTTTCCTAAACCGACTGTTTTTTATTCATTTTTCTTTTCCGCTACACTGAAAAGAAAAGAGTTAAGATATATCGAACTGATACAGCGATTTGAACCTATTTATTTTTGTTTCCTCTTAGTACTGAGAGTATATATAGTATTTTTTTTCATGAAAGACGGTAAATTCAAAACTGAAATCGCGATTTTTTATCTACTAAAATCTTATCCTTCACCGTTGGGTTCACTCTTTCACTCCCTAAACGGCCCTGAAAGGTTACTGAAGCAACAGGGAAAGCGATATAAGTTTTGCGCATTTTTCAGCTTTCAAAATCCATTTATCATTTTGGGAACGCCCCCTCTTGAAAGCCGGCCCATCGCCACATATCAATTACGCCGAAAATCACCTTGACCTTCCTGTAAAAATCACGCTTTTCGCAGCAAGTGATCGATTTGCGCAAGTCGTGACTACGGGCGGGAAGGAATTTTTTTTTTCTTCAAAAGCCAAGCAAAACTGGATGGGCGCTTAAGATCCTATATATCTTCATGAATAGAAAAACAGAGTTGTCAATTTATTTGCTTTTATTTCAAAAATATCCGAGTTTCAACATCAGAACACGAAGCTGTCAATAGATTTTAATTCACTCTAATATTTTACGCTCAGAAACGAGGTTTGCGGGAAGTGTGTTGCCAACTTTGGGGACGTCTGCTGCAACAATGTAACACTGAATGCGGACATCTCACAGAAAATAAATTTTATCGACAGCATAATTATTAAAAAACTGCAGCTATTTTCTGTAACACCCCCAATCCCGATATATACAATACAAGAACATCCAAGTGTTCTGCTCTGCATTACTAAACACTGCTTATTAAGCTACAAACGTGACTCTGTAATGCGAAAACAAACTTTGGGAAAGGTCTCCTACAAGTAGTAATGACAGAAAGATTTATGAGCGCAGTGTGTGATTCCCAAGAACTGGAAATACAATGAAAGATGTTTGTCGATCGGTTTGATCAGTCAAGTCATTAAAACAGGAGAGTTTCTCTCTTGCATCCAGTTATTTTCGTGTTATTTACGATTGCACGTAATTTGTAAGAAAAGAAGAAAAATGTCCTTTCCAAATTAGCCTGTAATAACTTTTACAAGTAACTTAAAATTGCAGCAATCTGAGAAAGGTTTATGTACATACGGTTTTTTTAAAATCAGATTAAGAGAGCACAGGTGAGACAAACAATGGCCAATCTTTAAGCAAGGTATTATGTTCTTGCGAAACATTTAAATGGTTTATGGCATTAGTGCTGTTTTGCAGATATAAAATTTTAAAGAATTCATAAATTTCTCGAATACCGGACGATTCTTAATCAAATCTGAAATTCGAAATTAAAAGTATGTCGAAAATTTTCCCCAACTTTTTTTTGCATTCCCATATTTATTTATTCTATTTATTCATTTAAAGTGGAGACACTTATCGCGAGACATTCGCCTTTACGTTACTCACAGCGAAGTCTTGCTGGCTACGTTATTGTGGGAGCACCATTTAGGTAAGCCAGCATTGCTCCCTATGATGAAACCACCCGGTAACGACCAAGCCTTACTCGGGATTTGAACCCAAGCCCACTGCATGAAGCTTACGACGCTAACCACTATAACATAATTATAGACGTAGACATAGACATAAACATGGTACATTAACGAGGCACCAGGGAGAAGGGCTCCATATCCTCAGTATGGATAATTTTTTGTGGCTATATTTCCGTTCTCAGGATTAAAAGAAAAGTGTTAACTTGAAAGTTAAATAATAATAATAATAATTATTATTATTATTATAATAAAATAATAATAAAAATAAATAAATAAAAATAATACTAATAATACCGGATGGGCAAAAGTCCGTAAAAACTTTAAAAATTCATAAAAACTGGAAAAATAACCAAAATAAAAAAAAAACGTTTGCAGGGTTAAGGTCGTTAGGTCACGGGATTTTTTTTAAGACTGGAAAAAAACTCAAAAAACAGCCAACAGGTGGCGCTGACGTAACAAGTCAACGGGTGTATCATCCCGAGTGTATCTATCTGGTACTTCCAATCTGTTGGAACTGAAAGATGCGATCCCCGGGAGGTGCCATGTATATATTCGGACCTGCTGCACTCTGCCGTTTCTGGATTTCTGACTCGCCTGCAATGTATTATCCCCTGTGGAAGGGTCATGTGGAACATCTACTGCTGTAATAAACGATTTAGAAGCATTCTTTTCGTTATTTGCGTATCTTTTTTTGACTTGTGTATGTCAGCGCCACCTGTCGGCTGTGTTTGAGTTATTTTTTTCCTGTCTTAAAAAAATTCTCGTGACCTAGCGCTGCTAACCCTGCAAACTTTTTTATTTTGGTTATTTTTTCGGTTTTTATGAATTTTTAAAGTTTTTACTGAGTTTTTGCCCACCCGGTAGTAAAAAATAAATAAGTAAATAAATATAAATTTGACAAATAAAAAAAAAATGCGGTAGCAGGCGATAAAGCAAAAAACAGTAAAATAGTCTTGAGGTAGATCCATCAAAAAATGACAGGTCAGAACCAGAAGCATCGGTAATTGTAATTTAGAATTTAGAAACCATATTTATAGTTTTCAATATATCTTTATATTTGTTTTTACAAGGCATATTTAATGATAATTATTGTTTTTTCAAAGAGCACCTAATAAGTAAAGCGGATTTTATAAGATGTACTACATATAAAAAACAAATGAAAACAAATAAACGATGAGGAACTTAGCAGGACCATAAATACGTGTTTTAAAATCCTCTGTTACTTTAAGTGTGTAAGTAGCACTTCAAAAGTAAAACAAACAAACAGATATATCAGTCTATATCTGCACTTCTTAAACTTTTTTCATTCATGACACCTTTTTATCTTCCAGATTTTTTCGCGACCCCAGAAAATGAGGATATAAAGATAAATATTTTCTCAAAAATAATTTATTTATTTGGTAAACAATATACATATGAAAAACATTAGTAGATAAAATAAAATATATATCTTACATACTCATTGCGGGCAACAAGAATTAAATTCATGTATCAGAATTAAATTTTCGCGACCCCAAAACTTCTCTTAGGGTCGCGACCCACAGTTTAAGAAACACTGGTCTGTATCAACAGAAGCTTGTAGAAGGTGTCAAAAGGGAAGTAAGAACGCTCATTTATTATAGTTTCTTTGGTGGATGTATGTCATACCATTTCAAAATTCTTTTCTTGAGTATGTTTATAGGATAAATGTTGAAACTTTCTGATTGTAATCTTAGATTATGTCGACCGTAGATTTGTCTAACTAAAACCAAATGGTGTTGTCGGAGGTAAAAAGGGCTGCTTTATTTAATTTGTTCATGCGAAAACTGGCCAGAAAAATTTGAGTTTTGTTTTCCAAAGGTTGCAATTTTTTTTTACTCCTTAATTTTTACGTACCTTTTAGAAGCCAATTTTAAGGGCCAGTTTTAAAGGCAATCTTCAGTTTAAAAATTTGCCTCATAAGGATGCAAAATCAAGCCAAGGTACTCATAATTTAGCTCGGATGCATTCGCATACAACTGAAGACACAAGCTCGCGAAGAAATATTGCTAAATATTTCACTATCCCTTAATGAGAGGGATCGAAATGGTCTCAGGACCTTGCAGCATTAGAGTTTAGAAAGTGGATTTCATTCAACGATTCTAAATACGTTGATAAAGAAATTCACAAATACAATTTCCTCAGGAAAAAATATTTTATTGTTTGTCGATGCGGGGCACTTGTCAATGAGGACATTTGCACATAATACGAGAATCATTGGTGCTTTCAATGGGGCACCGTATAGGTAAACCAACACCAACTCCTGATGCAACCTTTATTTTGACCGAGCACCCACAAGGGGTGACATTTGGGTGATCGTACCTTCTCCCCCTTCTGACTTCATAGAAGGTCCCTCAGGTCTACGGCTTTAATATGCCCCAATGAAGTTTATACGCGAAGGTATTTAATGGCGTTCATGGATATTCGAACTGAGAATACTGAACTCTACCTACTCTACTCTCTAATATTCGAACTGAGCTCTACCACTAGGCTACCGTAGGCCCTATCTGAAAAAAAAAGTGCCCTGTCAACAGTGACTTATAAACATATCTTTGCTTTCTATATACATGACCTACCACAGACTTTGTGCCCGGGAGGTTCTTGGACCTTCAAAACGGAGCCCGTCTGGAGAGCACATGTTGCAAAAAACGTAAATTATAAAGCCACAAAGAGAGCATGCGAAAAACAAAAATGCGCATAGTAAGCAGGGAATAGAAAATATTCCAAAGGATTTTATCCTCAAACAATAACCAATCAAGAGGCACTCAGTCGTATATCCGTTTGCCAATTGGATTGGATACACCTGCTCAGACTTAATAACATCCCCGAAGGATGACTGCAATTAGTTTTCAACCAGTATTTTCAACATACTGCATAACTCTGGAATAAAACCTCAACAGTTTCTTTAAACGGTCATAATAATCCTCCAATACATTTAAAACAAAGGATATATAATACTTAGAATTCCCTTTAGAATAATTAACAATGGAAAAGTTATTGTATATACAGTAGCTAAGCATGTCAATGAATTAATATTTCAAAGATTTTTAGAAAGCTTTCTACAATTTGCGTTGGTGCACCTGCTCTTAATTGCGTTTTCAGACGCTATCTCCGATCACGTCTGCATAGTTGAGCTGGCAGTTCGATTCAAGCTGTATTTCCAACATAATATACTAGCAGGTGAAAGAAAACAAGGTAAAAGAACTACGCTATAAGGAATGCCGTTATCAGCTTTGAATAATGCATAAGAATATAAAACTTACGCAGCAGCGTAAATGATATGCATAAAAAGTTGGTGATTATTTAACCACCATTTCAGGACATTGTAACAGAATGTTTTGACTTTTTCTATGAGTAATCAGTGGGCTTTTATACATAGAAATATTCTTTGAAAAAACCAAGGACAACAAAATAGTCAAAATCGTCCTCAACCCCAGGGAACGTATTTCGGAGGGTAAAAAATCTCTCAAGGGTCGATTGATGGTTCATTAAATTATGCCATCATACGGTTAATCCAAAATAATTTGTCAATGTTACAAAATATATTTTGCTCTTTAAGTAGAATTTGGACTTAAACACATTGTTGATCGGTCACAAGTAAGATCGTGTTCTCATGTACAAACGCTGATGATCAGTAACGAGTTAATCCGTGTTTAGCTGGAAGCTGACTCGAGTTAACTGACGTTAACTCTAACACGAGTTTCGCTTGAAGGTTGGTGAGCGTGACCAGTCATTAAAATTGCCCGTTGCCAATGTGTTAAGGATTCGGGATTCGTGCATAAACATAAGTGAATAAGCAGCTAAAGTCTGCTTTAGCTGCTTATTCACTTATGTTTTAAGTCAGACTGCTTATTCACTTATGTTTTAAGTCTGCTTTTTTTTTTAAAGTCAGACTTTAAAAAAAAAACAACAACTAATTGTTGAATGCATAAGCCGGTAAATGATTAAAAGTTTAGCTGCTTATTCACTTATGTTTTAAGTCTGCTTTTTTTTTTTAAAGTCAGACTTTAAAAAAAAAACAACAACTAATTGTTGAATGCATAAGCCGGTAAATGATTAAAACTTTAATTTTTGTAATTGCAGAAGTTGTTGTACATTGTTGAAGATCTCTCTTTACCTGTTTATCTCTCTGGTTTTGCCCGTAAATAAATTATTCGGATGTTGTATCCATACAGAAAAACTCTGCCTTACATAGGCATGATTTCTTAGATGGTCATGTTTATAGGGTTTATGGCAGCAGAACCGCTGTATGCGTAGCATATGCATCACGCCACTTGTTTCGAAATTCATAACATTATCAAAACATCACTAACCAAGCAGCCTTCCTATCTGTGTTATGTGGTCAAGCTCTGGCGGAAAAGGCAGTCCCTTCGAAACATTGTGTACTGCAAATGATCAGGTTGACGGCGTATGCTTCCACGGTATCAGTTTTGAACAGGGATAATTTATGTTGACCATTTTTAATGTTTCCTTATCATGTAACGTCCATAAAACGAACTTCCCTTATTCACGTTCTCCTTGAAAGGCATCGTGTGGTTGACAATCCTAATTGTTTTTTTCCGCAGTAAATAAATTTTCCATGTCTTTTTGGCGTGTGTATTCATAGTGTTTGCTTCAAACGATTTAGGTTTGGTGCTTAAAATCAACTTTTTATGAATAAAAAGCTGGAACAGCGTTCCGGTACCTCTCTTTAGGAAAAAAAAAAATTATGATAGTTAAAAACCTTTATTTAATCACATAATTACTCTGTTGTTAGTGAGTGGGCCTGGCATATTATAGATATATATATATACATCTATCTCTCTCTCTCTCTTTCTCTCTCTCTCTCTATATATATATATATATATATATATATATATATATCTCTATCCTTAAAAAAAGTGTGAATCAGAAAACTAGTGGAATGCCAATCCAGGGAAACTACATCCAAATCCTGAAACTGAAGTTTCGAATGGCTGGGGGGAGTTGTGACCCCCCTGCTCCGGTTGAACTAGTTTTATGCCGCGGCAACACTCCCGGAAGCCCGAAACCTCAGTGCGACCTAGACTTTCGTCAAATATTATTAAAAGGTAAATCAAAAATCAAAACAACATTTAAAACATCAAATCTCATATAACCCATTTAAACACATTGTGTAAATTTCAACTATTATATTCATGTTAAATTATAACCAACCAACTGTGTTTCTCACATACCTGTATATTGCTACAATGTCAGAATGTTCCTTATTCAAATATCTTTTATACTATATCCCAATCTCAAATAATTAACATACCGTCACGGTTAAAGAAAACGGTGTTTATATTCGGTTTTACTGATATTTAAAAATTTCTTTATATTAGACATTAAAAAAGACTTAGGGAAACCCATCTCTAAAGCAAAATTTAAAAACTGTTTAATTTTAAAATCCATATCTATATTATTAGTATTGAGACGTTTACATCTTGTTAAAAAATTAGTGATTACATTTCTTTTGATGTTTAGGTGTATGCATGTTGTCCATGACATTATACGATTTGGTTTAAAACTATAGTCATCTCGTTTATCATACATTTTTGTAATTATTGTGCCATTGCTAACTATAATACTTAAATCTAAAAAGTTCAATAAACCTTCCTTATTGCACGAAGTTTCAATTAAATTTAAATTATTAGGGTAAAAACTAAAGTCCATTCTTGTGTTATTTACGAAGCAAACCAAAATGTCATCAACATACCTAAAAAACTTAACTTCATTTAATAAACTTGTACCTGTTTCGTAATAATGTAAATAGATATCTGCAAGAATTGAAGAGCATCCCCCTCCCATAGGGATACCATGTATCTGCTTATATATATCTCTTCCATTGTGTAAATAAGTTTCTTTTAAAACAAGTTGTAACAAAGATTTATATCGGTTATAAGTAATAAACTCTTGTATATCGTATCGTTCATATAGATTTAAAATGATATTATGTAAGTCATCTAAGTTAATCGAGTTAAATAAATCCGAAAAGTCATAACTAGAAATTCCCACAATATTCTCCAAGTAACTAATACTTTTTACCACTTCATAACTATTATTAACAATATATGTGCCTTCTTTTTTAATTTTTATCATAACGTTTTTGAGTAATTGTAAAAGACGGTTATTTGCAATAGTAAGATAAGTGTTACAGCCTATTGTTACGGCTCTAAATTTTATAGGTACCTTATGAAACTTGGGGATTAGTACTATGTATGGAAATTTAATTTTATTAATGCCTATTTTGAAACCTATACGTAGATATAACGCGTTTATTTTATTCTTAATTTCGTCAGTGGTTATTTCTATATTTTGATATACTGATGTATCTCTGTAAATAGCAATTAATTTATTACAGTAAAAACTTTTACATAATAATGCATAGTTGCTGGCCATTTTATCGACATAAGTTATAACATAACTATGCCTTAAATTAATGATACTGTTTTTTAAACTGTTTAAAGAAACACTTGGGTCGTTATGATTATATTTTTGTAAATATTTATTAATAGATAATTGAAATAACTTTTTAATGTTGAAAACCCATTCTGCAAAAGTGGTTGTAGTAGGGCTGTTGTGTTACTAGTAGAGCATTTTGGATGAGATTTGCAAAAGAGTTGTTACCTAAAGGAAATTAAACAAGCAGTAATGCTTGTCTACGTAGATTATAGTGTATTTATTATAGTGTTTCCTTTAAAAAACCCCTTTTAAAATTTATGGATATGTACAACTCTACGAAATTAGCGACTGGCAAAATTGCAGCTAAAGCAGCAATTGCTCGGACGGCTGCTAATAGGGTATGCAGTCGTTCGTCAAACTGTTACCCTAAGCTTATTACAAGTTATTTCAAACCTACAAGTTATTTCAAACCTACAAATTCAACGGGGAGAGAATACAAAAAAATTGTAAGTGTTTGTCAGCGTAATGTATGTTCTTCAAATGAAGTATATAGTAATAATATATATAACTTAGAGATAGGAAATTATAACAGTCATTATAATGGTATGGATTGTTTTAAATATAATAAGTGTAAAGATGGTAGATGTAAATCATGTCCTAATGCAAATGAAAAACAAATAGATAATTCTCGTAGTTTAAAAAAATTTTGCAAGGTTTATAATTGCATTTACCTAATAGGTTGTAAAATATGTGGATTGGGATATATAGGTCAAACTAAAAATACCTTAAATAAACGGATAAATTTACATCGAAGTCAGATTTATAATGCCAAACGACAATCTCAGGTCGAAGTATCTATAGAAATTAACCATTTTGTGGAACATGGTGTCGAAAACATGAAGTTAACCATAATTGATTTAATTATTAATGACAAGATGCGATTATGGTGGGAAAATTACCATATACAAATGTTTAACACTGTTTACCCTTACGGTCTAAATACGCTTTTATTCGGCCAAAATATAGGACCAAGCTATATTTCCAATGTGTCTTTGCCGGGAGTTAATCCATACAATAGCTTGACAGTGAATAAAACGTTAAAAAGGAAACAACGTGGTGGTGGTGGTGGTACACGAAAATATAATGATCTTTTGAAAAAACTTAATACTTTATGCGTAAAGATTAAACAGTTATCCTATATTCCATTTAACTGGATAAAGAACTTTGTTTATGGTGTAAAGCGAAAATGGCTGGGTAATTTTTGGAAATTGTGTAATAGTTCTGATTTTTTAACCAGATTTGGAAAGGACTCGCTTACCCCTTATGCATTTATAGATAACATTAAATCACGTAGTATTTATCTTGGTTTTAATTTGTCTGATCTTGTAACATACCAAAAATTGACTAAGGAATATTGTGTTGTGACATATAACAATAGTATTGTAGACAAGATAACTTTATCCAAAATCCTTAATTCTTGCAGTAGTTTATTACCCATAAAAGATTTGTATATTAGCCCGTGTTTCAAATATTCACTACCTATAGGTAGAAAGATTTTTAATTATAACGAAATATCTAAAAATATATATAAACATATGCCAGAATCTTGTGATTGCAGCACGTCATCCCCTTATTACAACGAAAATTATGGACATGTCATCACTGGTAACATCGAAATAGTAAAAGATGAGAAGTTGAAGTGCATAATGTATAAGGGCACTGGTTATCGTGTAGAAGGATCCAGATTCGGAGTAGTAAATACTTTTGACAGAGATATAGATGTTTTTGTGTATAGATTAGCAATAAAATATAGCCACCCTACAACCACTTTTGCAGAATGGGTTTTCAACATTAAAAAGTTATTTCAATTATCTATTAATAAATATTTACAAAAATATAATCATAACGACCCAAGTGTTTCTTTAAACAGTTTAAAAAACAGTATCATTAATTTAAGGCATAGTTATGTTATAACTTATGTCGATAAAATGGCCAGCAACTATGCATTATTATGTAAAAGTTTTTACTGTAATAAATTATTGCTATTTTCAGAGATACATCAGTATATCAAAATATAGAAATAACCACTGACGAAATTAAGAATAAAATAAACGCGTTATATCTACGTATAGGTTTCAAAATAGGCATTAATAAAATTAAATTTCCATACATAGTACTAATCCCCAAGTTTCATAAGGTACCTATAAAATTTAGAGCCGTAACAATAGGCTGTAACACTTATCTTACTATTGCAAATAACCGTCTTTTACAATTACTCAAAAACGTTATGATAAAAATTAAAAAAGAAGGCACATATATTGTTAATAATAGTTATGAAGTGGTAAAAAGTATTAGTTACTTGGAGAATATTGTGGGAATTTCTAGTTATGACTTTTCGGATTTATTTAACTCGATTAACTTAGATGACTTACATAATATCATTTTAAATCTATATGAACGATACGATATACAAGAGTTTATTACTTATAACCGATATAAATCTTTGTTACAACTTGTTTTAAAAGAAACTTATTTACACAATGGAAGAGATATATATAAGCAGATACATGGTATCCCTATGGGAGGGGGATGCTCTTCAATTCTTGCAGATATCTATTTACATTATTACGAAACAGGTACAAGTTTATTAAATGAAGTTAAGTTTTTTAGGTATGTTGATGACATTTTGGTATGCTTCGTAAATAACACAAGAATGGACTTTAGTTTTTACCCTAATAATTTAAATTTAATTGAAACTTCGTGCAATAAGGAAGGTTTATTGAACTTTTTAGATTTAAGTATTATAGTTAGCAATGGCACAATAATTACAAAAATGTATGATAAACGAGATGACTATAGTTTTAAACCAAATCGTATAATGTCATGGACAACATGCATACACCTAAACATCAAAAGAAATGTAATCACTAATTTTTTAACAAGATGTAAACGTCTCAATACTAATAATATAGATATGGATTTTAAAATTAAACAGTTTTTAAATTTTGCTTTAGAGATGGGTTTCCCTAAGTCTTTTTTAATGTCTAATATAAAGAAATTTTTAAATATCAGTAAAACCGAATATAAACACCGTTTTCTTTAACCGTGACGGTATGTTAATTATTTGAGATTGGGATATAGTATAAAAGATATTTGAATAAGGAACATTCTGACATTGTAGCAATATACAGGTATGTGAGAAACACAGTTGGTTGGTTATAATTTAACATGAATATAATAGTTGAAATTTACACAATGTGTTTAAATGGGTTATATGAGATTTGATGTTTTAAATGTTGTTTTGATTTTTGATTTACCTTTTAATAATATTTGACGAAAGTCTAGGTCGCACTGAGGTTTCGGGCTTCCGGGAGTGTTGCCGCGGCATAAAACTAGTTCAACCGGAGCAGGGGGGTCACAACTCCCCCCAGCCATTCGAAACTTCAGTTTCAGGATTTGGATGTAGTTTCCCTGGATTGGCATTCCACTAGTTTTCTGATTCACACTTTTTTTAAGGATAGAAATATTTGAAATACTAATGTAGTGCAGCATAGCGCCTGATGGTATTTTAATTGTGTACAGTTATTTAATATATCATTTCTAACTTTTGTATATGTATATATATATATATATATATATATATATATATATACACTGCTGGCCACTGTAAATGCAACACCCTGAAGGAAACATGCAAATAACATGAAATTTACAACATGCATTAGCGGAGGTGAGGTATGCAAATGATTAGAATTTCAGCGCAGACGCACATCACGCGCGCCTGTGGTGCCACTTCAAAGCGCTATTTAAGGCTTGAAGATTTCGACGATTTCAAGTTCGGCAATTGTGTTTTTCTTGTGGTTTTTTCAAAAAAACGATCAATTATGCCTCGTTGAAAACAGCGATCATCTTTTGATCAAGTATCCGAGTATGACAGAGGAAGGATAGTGGCCTACCGAGATTGTGGATTATCTTTCAGGAAAATCGGTAGTCGTGTTGGACGAAACCAAACAACTATAATGCGGATATGTGATCGTTGAATGCAGGAGGGTACGACGGACCGGCGTGTTCGATCCCATCCACCTCAGCGCACCACTTCACGTGATGACAGGCAAATTGTGCGCATGGCAGTGACGGATCGCTCAGTCACATCACGAACCATAGCACAGCACATGCAGTCTGTAACGCATCATCCAGTGTCTGCGCCTACCATTCGACGCTGTTTACAGTAGAGTGGTCTGTCCGCAAGACGTCCATTGCTTTGTCTACCCTTGACGCAGAACCGCAGACGCCTCCGCCGCCAATGGTGCGATGACAGAAGGATGTGGACGGCAGAATGGAAAGAAATTGTCTTTACTGACGAGTCACGCTTCTGTCTGCAACACCACGATGGTCGCATTCGAGTCTGGAGACACCGTGAAGAGAGGATGCTGAACAGCTGCGTTATGCACCGCCACACTGGTCCTGCACCGGGTATTATGGTATAGGGCGGTATTGGATATCACTCTCGCACACCTCTAGTACGCATTGCCGGTACTTTAAACAGCCAGCGCTACATCTCCGAGGTGTTGGAGCCAGTTGTCCTTCCTTACCTTCAGGGCTTGCCCACAGCCATATTTCAACAGGATAATGCGCGACCACACGTGGCACGCATTGTCCAACGGTTCTTCGTCAATCGCCAGATTGAATTGCTTCCCTGGCCGCCTCGCTCTCTGGATCTTTCGCCGATAGAAAACATGTGGTCCATGGTTGCTCTACGATTGACCCAGATTCCATCCCCAGCTGCCACAGCAGATCAACTTTGTCAACGTGTGGAAGCTGCTTGGTCTGCTGTACCCCAAGAACTCATACAAAGTCTCTTTGAATCAATGCCGAGGCGTGTGGCAGCGGTGATCTCCAACAATGGCGGCTACTCTGGCTACTGATTTTGGCAGGAACCACACTTCACAGAAGTCTATAAATTTAATCATTTGATACTTGGTCAACATGTTATCTACAAAATAAATTTTGTTGTGATATATCTTGTCTTTCTTGGTGTTGCAATTTGGGTGGCCAGCAGTGTATATATATATATATATATATATATATAGAGAGAGAGAGAGAGAGAGTTCCCTGATGAAGCCTATTACGTACTGTTTGGCTGGACACCCTTCGTCCTGTTGCCAAGGGCAACTGTCTTTGCAGCTGAGTAGCATTGTCTGTTCTGTTTAGACGAGCTGTTAACAGTATATACCGGTCATCAGTTGCTGTAGTGGCGTGTGGACGACCTTGCCCTGGTCGACGTCTAACATTCCCTGTTTCTTGGAATCGATTCCACAGCCTTGCAAGGACACTTCTGGCGACTCCAACAGAGTCCGCGACACTACGTTGTGTTTGCCCGGATTCAAGTCTGCCTATAATACGCCATGCCATGGATTCCGGTAAATCACGTTGTTGAGACATTTTCAAGTCACCTTTTCTCAAAAAGAATAACTGAGCAATCGAATTTCACAGTTAACGCAGTGAAACAGACGTTTCTGCAACATCCCAATTTCCTCCCTTATGTTCTTTTTCTGGTTTTTGACGTCATGAACTTTGATTTGCAAATGAAGTTTTCTTCTTCTGTTTCCTGCTAGGCTTTAAATTATGGATGGTTTATTTTATGTCACTTATCGGTGTAAGTATTTGCGTAATTTCGTTAAAACGATGTGCTCCCCTAATTGTTTTGAGCAGTGTATATACAGGGTGTTTCATATTGAATGGGACAAAAAGAAAGCATACCTGTGAACGCTGTAATTACTTTATTTTGATAAATCAAATTTACAGTGAAACTATAGTTATCCAAGTTTCTATAGATGTTCTATGTGTGCCCCCTCCGGTGACACGGCAAATATCTGTGCGGTATTACAGTTCCTGCCACACTTGGGATAAAATATCCTTTGTTAATGATTCGAGTACTTCAGTTATCCGCTGCTTCAGTTGCTGTAAGTCCTGGGGAAATGGAGGCACGAACATTTTGTCTTTAACAAAACCCCATAGGAAAAAATCCCAATAGGTTAGATTTGGGGATCTCTGTGGCCAACAAGGCAACGGCATATCGTTTGACCTGGCGCGTTCAATCCAGCAATGAGGTAGACTATCGTACAAGTACTGACGTACGTTTTTATGCCAATGTGGTGGAGCACCGCCTTGGTGCAGAATGAAGCCGGGAACCAACTTAGGGAACGATAAACGAAGATGTTTTCGCGTATTCCAAAACACAGTACGCTTTCTACTGCATGGATAGCGTCATTTTGATTAATAGTGCCCCTAGCGGCGATTTCGTAACCGGAAGATTTTTCGCTGTTCCCAGATAAAATTTGTATAATTGTAGTTTCAGAATTAATTTGTTTCGACTAAATAAATCAATTACAGAATTTGTATTATGCTTTTCTTTTTGTCCCATTCAATATCAAACACCCTGTATATTAAATTTTTCCATAATAAACTGCATTTAACACAGCTGCAATTAAAGAAAATCTTTAAATTTTAGTTTTGATGTTTTCTGTCATTTTACTTAACATCCGCGGGCCCTAGGCAGCCTAGTAGTATCTCGTTGGGCTTCGTGTGGAGAGTGTCATTGAATGTCTTTGTGTCTAGGCCGGAAATGGACGTGTTAAATCCGTAGACCGGAGTCCATCCACGTAGTGAGCGGGAGAGAAAACGCACGAGTTCTCTAAATGTAGCCCAGATGTGCGCCCCCAACCTTGGGGCACCTTTGTAAACAGGAGTCATTGTAAATCATTGTAAGCCACATTCCTCTGCCCTCCACCATGTATGGACCTGGACTGGTACGTTCCGGGCAAGAGAGCTTAAGTCACAAAAAGAAAAATAATTTAATATTTGCTCAGTTTATTATAAAAAAAATAACTGCCAACTGTAAAAAGTGTATTCTCAATATAGATTGTTTTTTACTCTACAACTTTCATCTGATTGTAATGACTGATCACAAAGGATTTGTATATCAGCTGTAATCAATGGTAGAGATATTGCAGCCCTTGACTTTCAAATTGATTATATATATATATATATATATATATAGTCAACGAATATGCACATATTGGTTTCCCTATTTACGTCAATCAATGGTTCTATCTTTAGTGTTCGTTTAATTTAATTAAGTAGATTCGAATAAGCTTGGGTTTGTGTTTTCAGAATCAGTTCATAGGCATGTTTATAAAAAACTAACTTTCAACGAGACTTGAAGAAAAATTTCACAAAAATATACATATTTAGATCCGTCGTGGTGTTTGGAAATGCATTTCAACATCCGAGTCGGATCGGGGCGTCAGATGCAATTAAGCCTCATAATGAAGCACCTCCCAGAAATGCAATATCCTAAAGTGTGATGAGTTTCGATTCATAGAAGCGGTTTTAACTGCTTTAGTGATACGTTTCGAAGGTAAATCATGATGGATGAAGTGAATATCTTATCACGGATCGTGAATTCCAAATGCGCTTCGAAGCCTCATCAGGGAATGATCGATAGGTTGCATTAGTTTACATGTCTGATGATGTACTAATGAAAGATTTATCCAGGAGTGTGTTTTTTTTTTCGAGTGTGTGTGTGTGTGTGCGATTCTGTAATGCATTTTTCATGGGGAAAAAATTGGTGTTTTCAACTCGTAATGGGATGAAAAATTCATATTTCGTGATATTTGTGATTGTAGCGAAACTGCGGTAAAAGAAGAGCGACAGAGAGGGCTTAGGTCAATATTTAAATACTGTAAAAACATGATACACCTACGAAAAAAACAAGAAAGTGTCTGTAAACGGTAAAACACCGGTTATTGTGTAGGGAAGGCTTCACGCATGGCGAATCGTGGACAGAAATAATATAGTGTAAATGTTATATATATATATATATATATATATATATATATATATATATATATATATATATATATATATCTTTATAAATTTTTCTATAATACACTGCATTTAACGCAGCTGTAATTTAAAAAAACAATCTTCTTCAAAATTTAGTATTGATGTTTTCTGCCATTTTACTTAATATCTGCGGGCCCTGGGCAGCATAGTGGTAGCTCGTTGGGCTTCGTGTCACTGGGGAGAGTGCCACTGAATGCCTTTGTGTCTAATCCGGTAACGTTAAATCCGTAGACGGAGAGTCCATCCATGTAGTGAGAGGGAAGGAAAACGTACGAGTCCTCCAGATGTTACCACAGATTTTATATATATATATATATATATATATATATATATATATATATATATATATGTATGTATGTATGTATGTATAAATACACAGAGAAACTTCTGTATGGCGGCCAGTCATGGTTTAGACAAAAGTGGCTGTGTTTTAGGGGTGGCCGTCGAAAAGAGATTTCTTCCATGACAATAGCTTTATGGAATATTGAATCGATATGGACAAAATATGGCCGTTTAGATGGGTGGCCGGCTAGCGAAGTTTCAGGTATATATATATATATATATATATATATATATATATATATATATATATATATAGATAGATAGATAGATAGATAGATAGATAGATAAATAAATCATATCTCGTGAGACCTGAGATTGCCAAATTGCAATAAAAGAAGAGTGGCATAATTTGGAGAAGGACTTGGGTAAATATTTAAATACTGCAAGAACCTGTGACACCTGCGAAAAACGGGACAAAGTAAATTACGTGTCTGTACGGTAAAACATCGGTTATTATATAGGAAAATGACTTCACGCATCGTGAATCGTGGTCAGAGGCAATAACAGTGGGAATGCTAGAGACATGTTGCACTAAAATACTCGATCTGATATAAATTCAAAACACAACATAGAGTTGTTTTTTTTTTAAACATTCTCGCCCACAGAAGAAAATGTTTATGTGAAAAGTGAGAAAATGGAACATATATTACTATTTCCATATCCGTATAATAGACTGGTAAACCGAAAATATTTTTTAAACTGGGAAAGTTTTAATGAGTTAACGGAACAGAATAACAACTATGTACCTTCATTAAAGTTTGTAGTTCAAACATATGTAACAATTTTGAACTCCATTTGGCGACATAATAAGAAATATGCCCCTACGTGACCATTTTATATGTATGAATATATATATGTATGTATGTATGTATGTATGTAGAGAGAGAGAGTGAGAATAGCTGTAAGTTATTGGTTTAGTTATAATAAACTAAATTTTTATATACTGTTCGTATGACTTCATTAAAAAATAGACTCGAAAGCTTGCTCAAAGGTTCGTCGTTTACGACTGAATTTCTCAACTGTAACTTCATCCTGAGAGATTGGTCGAAATTTGTACAACTTGATTATATTGTTCCTGAAGCCTGTTTCATACCTCCGTTTTTTGAAGGATTCTTCATTGTCAATTAGTGTCAATCTTGACAACCACAACTTACAGAAACAGACCTTTATATAAAATAATGTTGACTGTGTTAAGAAGAGTTATATATCAGTATTTTTTTTCTGGATTTATTATTTTGTTTGCATCTAGGCGTAAGACTATAGTTTTAACTATATATATATATATATATATATATATATATATCTCAATCATTGACTAAAACAGGAGGCCTTTCGTACGATAATACAACGTTGCAAAAACCTTCTTTTCATAAATTTCAGTCATATTTCATTTTTTGTTATTGGTGTTGCAAGTTCATTTTGATATATTGAGTTCATAAAAGTTTCTACGAATAGTGGCTATTCCTGTAGACAATTATTTAGGTGACCATACCGGCATACGATGAAAAGAACAAAATTATAGACCAAAAATTAATTTAAAATATTTTCCTTCATTGTATACCGAAAATTAAATATTAAATGTATTTTTTTCTTCGAAAGAGTTAATTCGTAATTTGGATCTATTTATTTTTTGTTCAGGTTTTGAGGTAGTCTAATGATGGCGCGTTGGTCGACTGACTGGAGTTGCTCAGTACGAAGGCCATTAAATACTTCCGAGTCTGGGCGGGATATGGGCACGTTAAATCCGTAGACCAAAAAGTTCATCCACGATATCTATGGGTGGGGGAAGGTGCGAGCCCTTCTGGGGGGTGGTCGATCAAAATTGAGGTGGTACCGAGGGAGGAATGTTAACTCACCAGTATGGAGCTCCTTCATTTAAAGAAGTCAACAATTTCCGGGGTTCTATGCAAATATCTCAGGGCATGAACACCCCCCCCCCTCCAAAAAAATAAAAATTAAAAAATAAATAAATAAAAATAAATAAAATAAAAATAAAAATAATAAATACGTAAATAAATAAATAAATAAAAACATTCTACTCAGTTCATTATTTCTTACTTATATATCTACTATATACAGTTTTATAGACTGTAATTCGTGTGATTGTCAGGCATCCCTTATCTTACATCATAAATGGGCAATTAAATAGTCAGGAGTATACATATACAGACTGCATACGTAAATAAATACTACTGTAATTGAAGAAAAATTTAAAAATCAATGCAGATTGAATGACGTGACAGTCTATCACTAAAAGAAGGGGAAAAAAACCTGTACCACTAAACGAAAACGGCAATCAGCAGAAGTTCCATCTTTTACGTCCAACTATTGAATTTACTTAAAAGAGACGTTTCTATGTTTATCATGAGGCGAGTTTTCAATTTTGATGACCCACTTTAAAAACTAATTAACTAGCGATTATCCAAAGCGGAACATTCATGAAAGTAAAATAAATAAATAAATAAATAAACAGTTCAAAGGTAGGAGTAACATATGAAACAGAAAAACTCAAAAGAATTAACAAGCAAACATATTTCCTACTACGATCCTGTACGCTTGTATATGCTCGTAAATCGATGGAAAGTATCCTCATTTTGAAGGAAATAAAAAAAAAAAGTCTTCAGAAAATGACTCTGAAACTACCCCATTAATTTTTACTTTTGAAAGCAATTTAGTGTAATGTATCTTTTCTAATAAATACTTAAACAAATTGACAGTTTGAATTTACTACTTCACGTTATTCCCGAAAACAGTCCAATATCGGAAAAACAGGGGAATGATGAATCTGAAATCAATACTACTAGTTAAAGTAAAGTTGTGAGAATTCTTTTCCTATTAAAAAATATTTTGAAAGCTATCGTCCAGGGTTTTTTTGTTTTTTTTTTCCAGAAAAGGCTGCGTTTATTTTTGATGCGGATAATCCAAATCACTCTAAAGTTGTATCCCAGAATTTTTTTTTAAATTATCCTATTTTTATAGACAGGGAATCAATTTTTTTCCTCCTGCTGTTAAGTTTTGTACTTTTATCGAAGTAGGATGTTTCGATACATATAGATTTTTTTAAAAATAAAATATTCGAAAATTTCAAAATTAAAAAAACTTATTTTCGTTCAGTTAATTTATTTTTCAATTTAAAAATTAATTGTAAGTTTCCTATTTTAAAATCCTAATAAGTTATTGAAAATAATCTATCTATCTTTTAAAATATATGTAGTATATGAAATACTTGTCCGCTAATTGAAATCCGAGAAATACATGCAGCTTAATATATGGCGTTTTTCATTATATTCAGGTAATATTGTCTACAGGTCAACTGATCAGACTTAATAATAATATTTCTAATTCAGTACTTTTACCTGTTTTATTTAAGTAAATAATGACTTATTTAATTGCTTTGACTTTTGAGTATAAGCGGCTTTCATGCAAAGATAAGTAATGAAATTATTTGTAAATTATTTGTTTCAGACCAAAGCTAGAAAACTGTCAGCTGGTAGCCAACATCTAACTGTATTTGGCGAAGACTTAAGTATGAAATCAGGTAATAAATTTTGGATGTGATATTATGCAAAAAGGTATAATAATTTATACCATAGTTTTTATAATAAGCATTAATAAACATATTTCAAATAATTTAAGCACGAAAAGAAAATACGCGAAAAATTTCACAATTAAAATGAATAATGATTTTTTATGCCGACTTTTGAATCGTAGTGGCTTTCATATAAAGATAAATAATAAAATTATTCTTAAAGTATTTGCCTTAGTCCACAACTAGAAAATTGGTAGTCAATTGTCTAATTGTATTTGCCGAAGACTTAAATATGAAATAGGTAATAAGTGATATTGTATGAAAAAGTATAATCCTTTTTAACGTAAGTCTTATAATAGGCATTAACAAATATATTTCAACAAATTAAGCATAAAATGGTAATAAACGAGAATTTCACATTTAAGTTCATTATCACAACTTTTAAAACTGAAGAAGATCTAAAACCAACAAATCTGCTGAAACAAAAACTGTCTTATATGAAGTTATAAAGATGTTTCTATTTTAGCAATTCCAGTATCTGTAAAGGGAAACGTCCGAAACAAACCTTACCAGTTTTTTGCACCTCGCCCCCCCCCCCCCCTCCGCATACCCACACACTGAACTTCCGAATGGGACTGTTATATATCTGCCGGAGATTGTACTTACAATCAGTAACTTAGAATGGCCAACATTAGTTCAGTTAACCGTACGAGAATAAACTTCATGTATACCAGCTTAGCGGCTGATGTCCTTTTCGCATCTGATTGGCTTAAAAATAGAGTTGCTGACAACAACCCAGGAGCTGATAGCACAGAGAATTTGTCACGGAAATCCCCCCCCCCCCTCCCCATTTCGGAGAAAGGATTCCTTCAAGCAGTAGAAACTACAAAGTTGTAGTTTCCGTACGGTCTGCTTGTTCCCTCAGGTGGGAACAGCAAAAGTTGTATCGCGCGTGCTTTGATCTCTATTTTTGCTATTGTTAAAACTTTCAAAACAGTTATTCGGCCACAATAGGATTTGCTTTATCTCTTATGTTAAGACTGGATTATTTGAAACGGTACTTATAACGTATGAATAGATTACCACCCAAGTGGTCTAAAGGACTACATCCATTCATAGTAACCCTTTATACATTCTTTGGATCTTGGATGACGTTTCTTATACGTTAGATTACTGAAAAAACTTGAAGTATTCCTTGTCAGAAGCTCCGTTTGCCCTTAAAAATGGCTGATATCTCAGCAAGGAAGGTTTCTGATAATCTTCTTATTTCAAATTAAAAAAGTAACTTTTGCTGTGAAATATAAAATCGCTCAATTAAGGTTTTCAATCCAAATATTCTTTAGTCAATATTCATATTCATCCTCAAAGATATGGCTGGTCTTCAATGAAAATTTTCAATTAGGGACTAAAATATTCAGTTAGGGACCGAGTATTACCTCTTTTATACATAACAACATTTATCAATACAAATAACTTAGTATTATGTCATAATTCCACTATCATCTGTTGCCCAATTTTAAGTGTGACATATCAACTTAAAACATAAAATTGAATTTTTTGGACATATCAACATCTGCCATAACGCCACAGATATAATTAATCTTAGCACTAACGAATCCGTCTCAGTCAGCAACAATTCAAACTTTCCTACACATTTTAATCTTTGGAGAGACTTTGATGTTCTCGGGACTTTATGCTGTTTCTACAATCACTGGAAGCAAAGTAATCCGGTCTTGTCAAATAGAAGCCTTTGAAATACTTAGTAACTCTTAAATTTCAAATAAAGAACAAAAGTTTCAGCAGAAGTTTCAACTCTGATAGGAAGACTTACGGTAATGAGTAATGAATTTTAATATTTACCTTGTATACTTTGTAACAGATCACGAAATCCCTTCTTTACAAGAAATAGATGATTCTGAAAAAAAAGTATAAGATATTAAAATCAACACCTTCTACCGATATAAAAATATCTGAGCTAAAATATTTTTGTATAAATATTTTTGGTATAAATATACCATTCATTTGTTAAAATAACTCTCTTAATACTTATGTAACAAAATCTCTGTCTGTTCTCAATATAGTGCTTCCTAAACTCTTCGACCGATGTACCCCAAAACTTTGTATATTTTCTCGCTGGAGGTGTATATATGTGCCATTAGCTCCGCCCAACTATGGCATGGTCTATGAGTTTTGGAAGATGTTTCATTTTCCAAACTCTGTTAAATTTAAGTACATGAAAGTTCACGTTCTACTTTTTCGTTGAACACTTCCCCCCTCCCAGTCTAAGAGACAGCTAATCTTTTCCCGATGTAGAACCTGTTGATCGAGATGCAGGCGAGAATGAAACATTTTCCAATTTCTTTTAAATGAAAACTTATGTATCCTCATCTGATGACGTTAAATGACACGTGCTCTACTTCGTATGCAACAGTGTTAGGTCTAAACGTCACTGATTAATTTGTATGTATACCAAATATCATTGCATGAAAAATTGCGAAAACCTTTGTACAACACTGTACTTCTATAGCACTACATAACATGATTTTTGTTTAACACATTTAAAAACTAAATTATTTTAAAATAATGACGGGAAGGAATAATGAACAATAGTGGCTTTACATGAAAATGTATAAACAAATTATAATTTATTCATTTATAACTCTATAAAATTACAAGAAGGCCTAAGCTTAGCCAAAAATCTTGAATCATTTTTCCTGGATGCAGACCCTTCCGCTGAAAGAAGCCGAAAATTCAAAAGGGAACTGCAAAATTAGGTGTCCATCTCCATACCGTGAATCTACAATGACCTTGTTAAAGCCAGCAAATAAACCAAAATTACAGATTTTTTAAAGAGGATAGAAGGTGCAAAAAGCCTAAATGAAGAAACTTCTGAAGAAAGGTTCTGAAAGTGTAGTTGATATCCTTTAACCGAAAAAAGGTTTTCGTTTGAGCAGTGAGTGATGAGGAAGATATTTATTAAATTAAGGTCGCATTAAATGAAAATATTTTTTGTTTCTTTTCATTTTGTGTTATGGCACAAAATGAGTTATACATACATTTATATTTTTTATAAAAATTAAATTGCTTATATGGAATTTAAAAAAAAAAATGTTTGTTTTTAATAAGTTTTCAGAACGTAACCCCCCCCCCCCTTTTTTGAGCTGTCTAAGGGTCTCATATAACACGGTTTCACACAACACGGTATTTTCTAGAAACCTGTCTACCGTGTTATAGGAGGGTTACCTGTATATTAAATTAGAAACTACATCCATACAATGTGAGGTTTCTAATAGGAATATCTCCGTTAAAAGGAAAGCAGAGCTACAAACAAAAATGTCAGCAAAATGGCTCTAGTTTTCCATTATGCCAAACCTTCAATTTCCATGCTTCAGTAACCTTAAAACTTGCTTTTCAGTTGTTAGATAAAGAGGAACTCCTGTAATGAAAATATATAAAGCTTTCTCAATGGCTTGTAATACTATTCGTTCCGGAAACGGCTACACAAAAGGTTTGGAGATGAAACGCGTTTCCTTTTTCCCCATTGTCCAGAAAATTCCAGAATAAATTGAGTATTTCTGAAGAGCACATACAAAATATTCGGTGCGTGTTCATTCATTCCAACGTATTACGCGGCGCACTCGAAATGTAGCTAGACTGTTTATACTAAGTTGAATATTGAGTGAAAAGTTTGCAGTCTGGAGTACATGCATATTCTGTCTGGAATGTCTCTACCTATATTATTTACGTCTCTGATAAAGCTAATAAAGGCGATCTTGCTAAAATAAGAGGCTAATGCTTGGGGAAACACACAAAGTTTCTTTATAAATTTACTATTATATAGTATACCTTTATATTTTGTATATAATATAAACTAATCCACATGCTTTAGCCATAGATTTTTATTACCATGTTTTTATTAACTTGCTTTCTTGTGTGTTTGTGTGTTTGTCAAGTACAAATCTTGCAATCGATTTTTAACTAACCTCCAGACTAGCTAGACATTTGAAACTTTTAGAATAGCTCAGAACACGATAACAATGCATTTTTTAAATACATTTAGCCATCTTTAAGCAGAATTAAATTAATTTTCAGTTATTTTCAGTTAATTTTGATTTGAAGACTGGTGCAGCCATCTATCGACCGGAACGGGAACGAAAAGTTAAATGCAAGTTAACTTCATTTTCTTTCAAGTTGACTGGATAATTCATCAAAAAAATTTTTTAAAAAGTATTTATTAATACATAGAACTGTCAAGTTTATATGATTCAACAGAAAATTTAAAAACATGGTACATAAAAAGTTTTTTTTATCTTGTAATTATTTTTTTAATATCGACACTTGTCTAAAATAATTTCATTAAATTTTTAACTGTGAAGTGATCCAGAGGCCTAAATATAGATTCGTTTGAAATACTCATAATTGTCTAACATAATTATTAAATTAAATTTTCAAATGCAATACGATAAATTCGTCTGTAATCTTGATAGTTAAATTTAATAAAGCATTTATGTTAAACAACTGTAAGAGTTAACAACGAATATATATTTAAAAGCGCCAGCATTATTAAGGATTAGTAAAGATCACTAAATAATTGTCTAGTATAATTATTTAGTGAAATTTTGAAGTATAAAACGATCCCAAAGCCTTAAATATAGATTGGCTTTTAAAACTGGCTTTTTCCAACATATGTTATTAAATTTTGCTAGTTATAAAGTAATCCTACAGCTTCAGCCGTAGATTTTAAATTTTTAAAAATTATCGGTAAGTATCTAACATAAATATTTATTTTATTTTATCCTCATTGTAAAGTCATTCACAACCTTTTGATATATATTGAAAATTGATAGTTGCCTTGCATAAATATTTAATTAAATTCCGAACTGATTATAAAAGGTCTAGATGCATTTTCCATGGATTCGTTTTAATCCTTAATTATGGTCTGACATAAATATTTAATTTTACATTCATTGTAGAATAATCCTAGTCCTTTTAAATATATATTCGTTTTTGACTCTTAGAGTTGTTTAATATAAATATTCTATTAAATTTTATACTTATTATAAAATGATCCATATGCTTTGAACTGATTATAAAAGGTCTAGACGCGTTTTCTATAGATTCGTTTTAATCATTTACTATGATAAGTCATAAATACTTAATTCTTTTGTGTTCATTGCAAAATAATCAAAACGCTTTAGATATATATTCGATTTTAATTCTGATAATTGTCTAAGATTTTACAAACGCCATTATGTTGGCACTTAAGCCATTAGCCTTCTGGCGTTCTAATACTTTTGAACGACATAATTAAACCCACGTACGTGTTGAAGTGTTCGCTGTCCATAGGTCACCCTGAATTGTAAATAATACAAGCTGGGGAGTCCCTAGGTCAAATACGAAATAAATATGCATTAATTGTCTGACATAGTTTTTTAATTAAACTTTATACTTATTATATAGTGGTCCATACGCTTTAGATATAGATTAGTTTGGGAATATTAATAACAGCCATAAGTATTTAATGAACGGAAACTGTCAATACTTGCGTGAATATGCTCTTGACAGAGAACTAGTTTTTAACTTTTTATTTTTTTTTAACTCTTTGAAAAACAACTGCTTGTAGAAAAATGTTTACCCCTTTTCTACAACAATATGCTCATAATTACTAATTTTTACTAATATTAATAATTAAGACCAAGCAATACATTCTAATCATTACTAATATTACAAATTTTTTAATATGCTCTTAAGAGGGAATAATTTTTTAACCATTTTTTTCCAACTCGTTGAAAACAACTGCTTGTAGAAAAGGTTTACCCCACCTCACCCTGGTTATCAGAAGAAACAGATAGTTTCACGGTAAATTTTTAACAACATTTCCCCCAAAGGAAAATTTCCCCTTTAGATCCCTCCTACAAATTATCCCCTTTATCTCCCCAAGATGACCCCTTTCACCCTTTTCAAAGGGATTCTGGTCACGCCTATGATACTATACTTACCCCTATCTACAAAGTGGACTGTTGTTAGGTCAGATCTCCCTCCCACCCCTTTCCAGGAACAAGAGTAATCTAAAAATAATTTAAAAAGGAAATTTTTTTTTCATCTCCGAATTAGTTTTTAAGTAATTGTCTTTTGATATTTAGTGCAATTTCCGGAGTTGATTAAAACTGATTCTAGCAGCTTAGGAATAGATGCATTTCGTTACGAATACAAATGCCATTATTTGAGAGCTGATGACCAAAAAAAGTATAGCAAATGATTTTTTTTTTAACTCTCACTAAACAAGGATTATTTTGATTATTCAATCGATAAAAAATTCCTTTAAAATTTATCAGTAAAAATCTGCGAAGACGGTTTAGTGCAAAATGATACGCTACAAGAAATACTTTATTTGTTGGCAAGCTTTTTTCCCTTAAATTTATAAACAAACTGTCAGACTCTCGTCTCCCATTCTTAAGTGGAATTGATGAAGGTGAGTAATAACGTCTTCAATAAGCCCAAAATAAACGCAAACAGGTGTCGAACGATATACACCTTTGGAGATGTGCGACAATAGGTAAAGGTACGCAAGTCATTTAGAATTATTTGTGAAACCCATTAGCGGCGCGCTTTTCCAAGGCAAGAGCCGTCAGGAAAGAAATTCACCATAGTTGGCCTGCAGAGGGCGGAACCGGAAAAGGTCCGGTATTCGAGATTGTTCGAGAAAGGGCTGAGAAGAAGGCATAAATAACGACGCGGTTGCGATTATGAAGAGGATAATAGACTTGGACTGTTGAAAGGTCGCCACGCGTACGGAGAGAGAGAGAGAGGGTCTCGTACGACTTTGAATAATGAGCCCTTCTCTCATGAGTGTATTAACGTTCGTCGGAACGAACCTTTGTAAATGATTTATTTAACCAAGATTTTAATGTGTCAATAAACCAGATGTAAATAAGATTTGGTTCTACAGTTATAGAGAATCTATGCTCACTTCTACCCAGACTTGGGTGTATATAATTTGAAGTGGCACTCTATTTGTATTTTATACAAACACAGTTTATACATGAAACAATGTTTATTGAATTCGTTGCACATATAATTGGCTTTTACAGCAATAAGCATGCGTACTACTTGTACGGAATGTATAAACACAGCTTTCAAGAACAATATATTTTTATACTCACGAACAGTAAGTCAAACCAGCAGTACTGCCATGTAAACTTCTGGCCCGCTAAGCACTAGCGCAGGATAACACCTTTTCAACCTTAACAACCTTCTCTTTTTCATTAATGACGCTGCATGGTATTTATACTAAGCGCGTATGCCAAAATTAGCATATCTGAAGCAGCTTCTTTAATTCCTTCACTCAAAAGTTCGATTCTTGGGAATCGAATCTTGTGTATACCTTACACAGTTATGATTACTTCTACAAGATAATGATTTGTCGGATCACGACCATAAAGGTTAACATTGGCGTAGTCGAATTAAAGAACGTGGGAGGACCCCAACGATACGGAAGGTATCAGAAAAAGATGATCTAGAGTACTAGAGTGGTGATACATCATTAAGGAGACGCAGTTTCAAGAGAAGTTGGATTCCGAATGAGTCTACTGGGCACGACTTCAGCGACAGAAATTTACTCGCTAACTGGTCAAGAAACGGGAAGAGACACCTGTATCAAGAGAAATTCAAGGTCAGAGTGAGGTGTGCATCAGCGACGTGGTTATATAGTGAACTCTCTTGAACTGTGATCAAAGTGCGGCAGCGGCGAAGATTAGAGTGACAGTTTTTCATCGAAGTGAAAAAGGGGTAAGTGATTCTATCTTTTCTTCCTGTGTATGAGATAGCGGTAGCAAATAGTTGAAGGAATCGAATTATTTTTTATAAAGTTTGATGGGTTGAATCATGTGTATAATGATGGAAGTAATTTTTTGAGTTATTGAATTATTGGGAATTGGATTATTATTTTAAAAGTGAAAGGGTGTTATTTTGTATAACGGGAAAAGTGTAAAAGTGCTTGTACTGGTTTATTAGTGGAAGTGATTTATAATTGTAGTAGTTAAATGCTCGTAGAATTATCATAATTGTTGAGGTAAATAGTTCAAGATAAGTATAGTTGGTTATATTTTGTTATAGTGGTAAAAGTGAATTTGTACTTGTTTGCTGCATTTGTGATCAAAAGATATAAGCGAAAAATGGCATTCCTGGGGAAGGGACGTAAGGCCGATTTAATTACGTTGGCTACAGAGCTAAAGGAAGAAGTCCCTCCGAATAGCACAATGTATGACCTAAAACAAATAATTCTAGGTAGTGAACGATATGAGGAAGGTTTTACGGAAGAGTGGTATTTCTCTATAATTAATGAGAGATTAGAACGAGAAAAAAGTGAAAAAGAGGAGAGGGATAGACTTGGACTGTTGAAAGGTCGGCACGCGTACGGAGAGAGAGAGAGAGGGGGTCTCGTATGGACTTTGAATAATGAGACCTGCTCTCATGAGTGTATTAACGTTCGTCGGAACGAATCTTTGTAAATGATTTATTTAACCAAAATTTTAACGTGTCAATAAACCAGATGTAAATAAGAGTTGGTTCGACAGTTATGATTACTTCTACAAGATAATGATTTGTCGGATCACGACCATAAAGGTTAACACAAACATAAATAAAACTGTAAATTAATTTATGATGCTTCTTCTTCTTCATCTTCAGCACTACAGCCTATCACATGCCAAGGCTGTCTCCCTGAGCCTCCTCCGACTCTATGTGGAGCAATAGATTGCCATCGGTTGACTCCCAGATCCCTAAGATCTCTCTCCACAGAATCGACTAACCTGGTTAGGGAGGGGGGGGGGGGGCTTCCTCTTTTTCGCGTACCCTCAATTTTTGAAAAGGTCACCAATTTAGTTGGGTTTGAGTCATTATATCTAAAAATGTGTCCTAGCCATCTTATGCGGCTAGCCTTTATAACTTTGACAATATCTGGTTCCTTAAATTTACTGTAAATCTCATAATTATACGTATTCTATAGACACCATTCTGCTTAACTGGCCAAGTTCTGACAATCTGCCCAAGATCTTCCGGAGTATTTTTCTCTAAAAAATCAGCAGGTTATCTTTTTCAGATTTATTTAATGGCCAGCACTCTCTGCCATACAGAGCAACTGGTCTAATTAAGGTATTGTAAAGGTAAATTTTTGTATTAACATTAATAAATTTGGACTTGAATTGATTTCTCAACCCATAAAGACATCTGTTTGCCGTAAGTAACATGTTATTTATATCAGGTTTTATTTCATTTGTATTACTGATAACAGTTCTAAGGTATTTAAACTGTTGTACACACTCAAAAGTAAAATTATTTATTTTCAAAGGAGATAAGTCATAATTTTTCCGCATCACAGCCAAAAATTTAGTTTTCTCCTGGTTAATAGTGAGAATTTGTGATACATTGCAATAAAATAAGGTAATAAAAGTTTTATTTACTTCAAGCTGTATTTTATTGTACAGCAATCTTGAATCAAAGATTTTAAAACACAAAATAATATTAATCTAAAAACCGAATTCTAATCATGCATCAGAAGACAAATGTATGACGTTTTAAGTGCATAGCAATAGCTCCAGACATTTCTCAGTATATCTATCTCCTATACTCCACACAACCACATTCTATTAGGGTTCAAGCATGTCTTAATGAATTATATCGATGTTCCTCTAAGCGAACTTGGGAGTTATTAGTTAAGGGTCAGGAATTATTGAAATTTGGAAAGCAATATATATGACCATACTGTCCAATATGTATGAACTAGAGTATTTATACGGACTACGGACGTAATTACTCATATGTGCAAAACCAAGGTTATATTTAAAACCACGTGCCGAGAATGTTTTTCTAAATTAAGTTTCATGCTCATATCGTCTTTATTTTGATTCTCTAAATGTAGTTGAATATACTGTAATTCACGCAATATAATGTAAATTTTTAAGGCATACTGACCAGTGTGGTCTAAAGTTTATTGAGCAAAACTGGTCTAAGAAATTCGACATATCTCCACGCTGTGCTCTAGCAACGGGATCCTTTGTTTGATCAAATGAAAGTAGGACTTAACAGATATGGGGATCACTTAAAAGTGAAAAACAAAACAAACACACACACACACACACACACATATATATATATATATATATATATATATATATATATATATATATAGCTGAATCAACAGGTTCGCGTCCGTAAAATCATATTATAAACTTTATATGATAGAATGGAAAACAATTAAAATTGAACGTCTAGTCAGTTCAAGCTAATTAATGTAACAAGCGTTATCATACAAACAAGCGTTATCATACAAACATGTAAGCATGAACACCTACAAGGAAGCTAACAAAATAAAATAATAGATATATTTAAAATATATTACATCTGAAATATTTTATGATAGATAAGCTATTATATCTGAAAACTAAATAGTTACAAAACCACTTATTTTCTGACAGTGAAGTGATTTAGTAGGAACATTAATTTTACTACAGGGCTGCACAATAAACTGATTTATCTGTGTGTTAACGGGCATATTACAGTTTAAATTGGTTTAACTTTTGATACTTGTTAAACTTCTTCAAAATTGCTTGCATATCATTCTAAAATTTTGAAAAATTCGTATTTCCTTTGATAGGGTTTACCGATATTAACGCAAATAACACAGTTAACAATATTATGCAGATAATTATTTCGGAACCAGTTTTAAGTACAAATAAAAATCTTATCGGTAGGTTAAGGTGTATCCTGAAATTCCTTACAGTACCTTAAAGTTTAAATTGGTTTAACTTTTGGTACTTGTTCAACTTCTTCATAATTGCTTGCATGTCAATCTAAATTTTTGAAAATTTGAATTTTCTTTACGGTAGACCGATATTAATGCAAATAGCTCAGTTAAAAATATTATGCAGATAATTATTTTGGAGCCAGCTTTAAGAACAAATCAAAATCTTATCGTTAGGGTAAAGTGTATCCTGAAATTCCTTAACCTACCTTAAAGTTTAAATGGGTTTAACTTTTGCTACTTGTTCAACTTCTTCATAATTGCTTGCATGTCACTCTAAAATTTTGAAAATATGTGTTTTCGTGAACAGGGTTTATCGATATTAATGCAAATAAGCACAGTTAAAAATATGCAGATAATTATTTCAGAGCCAGCTTTAAGAATAAATCAAAATCTTATAGGTATAGGGTAAGGTGTATCCTGAAATTCCTTTATTGTACATTTGTTTACTGTTATCAAATAATGTCTGTATTAAGGTACGGGAAAAAATAATATGAAAGCTAATATAAATGTTATTCTTAGAGGGCTTTGTAATTTCGGTTTGGAGTAATTTTAAGATAAATACGAAAAGTTCTCAAAGAAAGAATGGATATATTAAATAATTGCTTAAAATACAGAAGTCTGACTCCCTGGAATTACACAGTTTTAATCGGAAAAGCTGTATAAATATTAATAATCTGGGAGAGTATGCGAAGTTGTGTTTATTTAACTAAATCGATGGGAGTTTAAAATAACAGAACTTTGTATAAATTAAGTCGCAGTTTGTTTACAGTCATTCTTTGACTATCCCTATTCTGTAATTAGTATTTCTCATTTCCCTGTGTAGTTATAAATTTTATACGCTTGTTTCTAAATATTCTTATATTCGTATTGATATGATTAGTTTTTGAAACTTAGATGAAAACTTTTAAAGCAACTTACACCCGAGCAGTTATTGAATCAATCAATAAAGAATTAGAGAATTTTTTTTAAATTTATAAATGACGTTATGAAACTAATTATAAAGTATCGATCAAAATAAATAAGGTTTTGAATTAAGGTGTCGGAATATGTTTGATATTCATTATCAGAAGCCAAGCAAACGATTATTTTAATATTTTACGATAAATCATAAAACAAAATCCATATATGACTAAATAATTCTGTGTTTGCTGTGTAAAAAGTGTTAAGTCCAAAATCGTAGTTTTGAGAAAAACTGGATTAAAAACACGGCTTTTGTAAAGTCAGTTTTTTAAAGTTTAAATTTTAATTTTTTAAAGTAAATTTTTCCAATTTTATTTTTGTTGAGTAAAGAGTGTTAAGTCCTTGATTGGGACATTACCCCTTTAACACTAACATGTTTATGCTTTGTTTCACATATCCCAAATTTTCCCTGATGAATAAAAATATTTAGGAGTGGAATTGGACTTAGTTTTCTGTACCCTGCAGTAGCCCTTGATTTTTCCGTCATGCCTGGTTTGAAAACTCCTTTTAGCCCATTTTGGACTTAACAACCTTTGCACAGCAAACACAGAATTATTTCTTCGCGATTAATTTTGTTTTAATTTTAGCCTTTTTGGTAAAACATTTTAATATCCCCAATTATATCCTGCAACTAAAAAAAATTCTATAATTCACATTTTTTTCGCAGTTATGCTTTAAGGAGCTGAAAATATAATGTAATAAGTAAAAAAAAATTGATACGGAAACATTATAAACATCATCTGAAAAATTACAACTCCTTTCATAAAACGAAATAAGAAAAGCAGTCTAAATGTAACATAAAATGGTTTAAAAGGGGTCGTTCAAGTATTACATAAGCATTCAAGGGGGGGGGGGAGGGGGATTCAAGATTTGCTAAATTTTGCTGACAAGGAGGAGGGGGGTGGGGGGTTAGAGCAATGCTTACGTAAGACAGAAAACATGCACACAAAAGAGTGCGCCCCCTGACTACACCAATTTCCCTACAATCCAGTTCTGAAAATGAGTTGTTCTGTTTTAACTGTTAATGATTTAACCTTTTCCTACGGAGTGGGATAGCATGTAACATAAGAATGCGGTCCCAAGTATAATTATATATATATATATTATATATATATATATATATATATATATATATATATATATATATATATATATATATATATATATATATATATATATATATATATATACTAGCGGCCCGTCCCGACTTTGTCCGGGTTGAACAAAATATTATACCAATAAATTTCCAGTTGATAGCTAATAAATTGTAAAACTTTTTTTTACCTTAATAATAACCTTAATAATACTTTAAATTAATATTACGTTAGGTAATAATTAAAGTTAATTTTTTAAAAGAAAAAGGGCGTGCCGAAGAACGGCTAGGTTCGAACCACTATCGTAAGAACAGAAGCCCACCGCGATAGCATCACGCTAAGGATAGTTTAAGTCTTCGGCACAAAAAGCGGTAGAGGACAGTAGCGGTAACAATGGAGATTGTTAGGATTAAGCCCCTAACTTTATTTCTACTGATCAGATATACATAATATATAGCCTATGTCCATCTGGAATAATGTACCTCTCAAACAGTGAAAGAATTTTTCAAATAGGTGCAGTGGTTCTGGGCATTACCCTCCAAGTACAAAATCACTCTCTCTTTATATATAAGTATAGACAGATATATAATAGAAAGAGGTTAAGAGATGAAATAAAAATACAAAAATAAAAAATGGATTTTAAGTAAAGAATGTTTTTTTTTTAATATTCAATTTTTTTTAAAAATAATATTCTTAAAATAATATTCAAATTAATATTACGTTAGTTAATAATTAAAGTTATTTTTTTAAAAGAAAAAGGCGTGCCGGAGAACGGCTAGGTTCGAACCACTATCGTAAGAACAGAAGTTCAAAACTGGTAGAGGACAGTAGCGGTAACAATTGAGATTGTTAGTATTAAGCCCCTAACTTTATTTCTTGTGATCAGATATACATAATACTATATAGCCTATGTCCATCTGGTATAATGTACCTTTCAAACAGTGAAAGAATTTTTCAAATAGGTGCATTGGTTCTGGAGATTACCCTCCACGTACAAAATCGCTCTCTCTTTATATATAAGTATAGATATATATATATATATATATATATATATATATATATATATATATATATATATATATATAAAAATAAATGTATATATATATATATATATAAATAAATAAATATATATATATATATATATATATATATATATATATATATATATATATATATATATAAATAAATATATATATATATATATATATATATATATATATAAATAAATATATATATAAATAAATAAATATATATATATATATATATATATATATATATATATATATATATATATATATATATATATATATATATATATATATATATATATATATATATATGTCTACAAAAGTACAACCAGAAATCAAACCAATGGACAACGGCAATCTTACTATGGCGCTACGCTGCTCAACCGTAAGCTGCTATATATTAAATAAAAACATTTTTAAACCTGACAACACCAGCACAATTCATCAACCTGAAAGATGAAGAATATAAATGACCGGGGGGAGTTGTGACCCCCAACACTCCGGTTAAACATGTTTGTACCTAGGTAACACTCCCGGAAGTCATTCTTCATCTGCAACCTGACGTAAAGTCAAAACAAAGCAAGGAGCGATGAAATAAAAAAATAAAAGGAACTGGAACATCGTACATTAAAAACCTGGGTTAAATTATTTCAAAACCATCTGTCAATTCACTAAAACATTGCAGCCACCCCATATATTCACTACACCTATAAACAATGCATCATATAATTTTTTAAAAAATATTTAGACTTATGACTAAATTATAACTGTATCCACATATAACCACTTCAAATAAGCACCACCTAAGTATCGAAATATCCACACACAATACTCTAAACATTATCAAATATATACATTTAGAACTATAATTATAACTAAAATAGCAAGGACACATACCTAGTGCAACTCTACATTATAGACCGTAAATGACTAACAGGTGCGAAACGTAACAGTTATAACAGTATACAGTTATAATTTAGTCATAAGTCTAAATATTTTTAAAAAAATTATATGATGCATTGTTTATAGGTGTAGTGAATATATGGGGTGGCTGCAATGTTTTAGTGAATTGACAGATGGTTTTGAAATAATTTAACCCAGGTTTTTAATGTACGATGTTCCAGTTCCTTTATTTTTTTATTTCATCGCTCCTTGCTTTGTTTTGACTTTACGTCAGGTTGCAGATGAAGAATGACTTCCGGGAGTGTTACCTAGGTACAAACATGTTTAACCGGAGTGTTGGGGGTCACAACTCCCCCCGGTCATTTATATTCTTCATCTTTCAGGTTGATGAATTGTGCTGGTGTTGTCAGGTTTAAAAATGTTTTATTTAATATATATATATATATATATATATATATATATATATATATATAAATATATATATATATATATATATATATATATATATATATATATATATATATATATATATATATATATATATATAACCCCCTTAATGGCCGTTCTAAAGAGGGATTTAAAAAATTGGCCCGTAAGCTAAAGGTTAACAACTATGTAGTTTTACTTCGGAATGTACAATAAATGTAATGACTGAAAAAAAAAATCG